>CALYLW010001005.1:72500-218509 GCA_944989445.1 Ampullaceana balthica | reverse complement strand
TTCAACGTTGACTCATAATTATTAATTCTAACCAATAGTTTAATGGCTTTTGCACACGGCCACCTTTTATGAATGAAACAATGAGAACAAAGTAATAAAAATAGAGTGAAAATGAGGTTGAAAGGTTGTATGGTTGCCAATGACAACAAGTCTTCACACGGTACATTTTGTTATTCCATACGAAACGAAATGTTTTAGACATCTGCGATTCTGCGTGCATCTTTGCTATTAGAGTAATTACGTGAACATAATGTTTACATGTTATATATTTACACAGTATTTCTGAGCATACGAAAATCGGCCGATACCTAAACAATATCAAAGCACATGGCACACTGTATCGTGGCTGCACATATTAATACTAGGACTCTTTTGACTATTTCAATACCGGTATCTCGGTCGATGTATTAATTTGTCGAGATATTGTAAATCTAAATGATAGTTTTTTTGTTTCCTTTTTTTTTGTCAAAATGTCATTATGAAATATCGGTGACGTCAATATCGGGACCTTTACATGCTACCGATACCGATATTGCCGATATATCGGTCCCCCATATTATATATATATTACGCCTAATATACAATAATTAATGGATCTGGCTTTATATTTATTTACAGGCAGGAGTGTGTGTATTCTAAGATCTACATTTTATAAAAACTTGTCCGCATTTCATAAGTACAGTCGAACCCACTTATCTCGAGCTCGGTTATATCGACCACCCTATTATGTCGACGTTTTTTTTTGGAACCGCCAAATTCTCTCTTTGTCTTAGCATTTTCTCATCGGTAATGTCGATTCTTTTATGTCGCCGAAACCTAGTATCTCGAGCACAAAAGAGGGCCAAATTTGCAACTTAACTCGATTTTCGTCGGTTGAAAATAAAGGTTTGTATCGAGAATCGACGGTGGTTTTTATATAATTAAATAAAAAAATTAATAAATTATTATTCTTTTAAAAGTTTGTTGTTGTTGCTTTGTTACCAGTAAGATAAGTGACTGTGACACTAACACGCGCGTGACGATGAAACTGATAACACAGTACACACAGCCCACAGCGTGCTGTGATCAACGGTCAAGGCCACAATAGTTTTATTTATATTACAAAGTTTGATTGACTGAGGAAATTCGAGAACGTTCTGATAGTTAATTAACAGATATCCTGCACGTCAAAAGCATTAAACTTAAAATAACCATATTGATTTGTTTATTTGTATTTTAAATTCGCGGATACGATGGCAAACGCGACTGCGACACGGCGAAGCGTAAACTTTGACCTTTTAGCGCATGCGCAGACAATTATAAACTGGTAACTTATTTTTCATTAAATAAATGGAATCGAAACATGACAGAGACGTAATCAAAGTCCTTTACTACGGCATAAATATATATATACATCAAAAGCATTAAACTTAAAATAACCATATTGATTTGTTTATTTGTATTTTAAATTCGCGGATACGATGGCAAACGCGACTGCGACACGGCGAAGCGTAAACTTTGACCTTTTAGCGCATGCGCAGACAATTATAAACTGGTAACTTATTTTTCATTAAATAAATGGAATCGAAACATGACAGAGACGTAATCAAAGTCCTTTACTACGGCATAAATATATATACATCAAAAGCATTAAACTTAAAATAACCATATTGATTTGTTTATTTGTATTTTAAATTCGCTGATACGACGGAAAACGCGACTGTGACACGGCGAAGCGTAAACTTTAACCTTTTAGCGCATGCGCAGACAATTATAAACTGGTAACTTATTTTTCATTAAATAAATGGAATCAAACATGACAGAAACGTAATCAAAGTCCTTTACTTCGGCATAAATATATATGCATGTGTATATATATTTATATATATATATATATATATAAATTCCCGATTAGTCATAACTTTTCCCGACTTTCAAGGCCGAGAATTTATTTTTAAGAATTCCCGACTTTTTCCCGTTTTCTCTGAGTGGGAACCATGGTTATATTTAAATTTTAAACGGTCCTTAAAAACGAACGGTCATTACAACCTTAGACTTAGGAAAGAGTGAAGAAATATTAGGGTTCCGATACGATTCCGATAAATCATCCCATCACTAATTAACGCTAACTAATTAATCATGTACATAAAGAAATTTCAAGCACATGTTAATATTTTGCCGCCATATTGGATTTCGTTTTATCTCGATCATCGGTTATGTCGACGCCATTTTTCATACCCCAACGCCGTCGACATAAGCGGTTTCGACTGTAGTATAAAAATTACAATAACCAGCACACTCATTGTGGTTTTAAAAAATAATAATTAAAAAAAATAATAATTTAAAAATAAAAAATTTTTTTTTAAAAACAATTAAATTTAAAAAAATTTGCCGGCAACCGGGTTTGAAACACCTATCAGTTTTAACAACAATCAATCATCCATCCGCCTATCGCTTCACTTAGGGAAGCTCATGTCAAATTAAGATTTTTTTAAATAATAACTATTTGTCATTAAATGGACAGCAATCAAGTTTTTAATTTTTACCTTTAAAATTCATTAATTGGCTTACTTAGTTATCATGAAATTTGATTATGAGAACTAATGTTTAGTATTAGTATTGAACTACTAGCATAGTTAAAATACAGCACATTCACGTTGATGTCAATCACGTTGTCACATAGCATATTTTTACGACTAGTCGTAGCAGTAGTTTACAGGCTAGTGTTACGACTAGTCGTAGCAATAGACACTTCGTTTTTTAAAATAGTAAATAGTTTTAAAGAGGCTAAATTAGTAAATAGGGCTATTAATAAAATATATAATATATAAATATAATAAACTATTAATAATACCTAACAATCTGCCTGTAAATGGACTAATCACTAATCGAATTTAAAAAAAGTTTTACTAACTAAAACTTATATTAAGTTATATTAGTAGTGTATTTTTTATAAAACATTTATTACTGGCCTTTGCCTATACTACACTCCCACAGTGCATTCACTTCACAAAGTGACACAAGAACGAGAGACAAGAGTGACAAGACGTAGATGAAAATGTATGCCGTAGATAGTACCGTAGCCGTAGCCTTCTCAGGCTTCTCCACTCCTACTTGAATTCTGAAAAATAATATTCTTAAATTTCTTACTCTTCTCAAACTTGCTTACTCTTCTCAAACTTGAACCAGGGTGTGACAACATCTAAGCCTCATTCAGATTAACAGGCATATATCTAAAAAAAAATTAATAAATAATGAAATGGACACCTTAATTTTCATCTTCCTACTTATGAATGTGGGAATCTGACCGTTTGTCGTCATACTGTTGTTATGTTTCTCCTGTTTTTTTTTAAAAGGTCAGTTCGCTTACCTAAATCTGACATTAAACAGAAATATTACCAATATATATTTTAATACGGTTTAATCTTGCGGACTGCTTCAACCAAGCAGAGATAATTAAATATTAAAACAGTGTATGAATATCTTTCTTCAAATACATAATTATAATTTAACAGCTGAAAAAAATATTTTAAATAAGCAACTTAACACTAAAATTAAGATAAGGGATAATCAATCACATGTACTTTTATACTTCAACTGTGCTAGGATGACAGTAAAATTCTCTGGTGTCTGATCTAAATAAAAATCAAGCAGTTGGCAGACTTTGAATTTGCCATACCTCTCATCCATACAAACGTGAAAACATAAATGTAGTGGTTTTATGCAAAGTTTACTATTATTATTTGAACGCTATCTCCGAAATATCTCCGGCAAATGCATTTAATCGTCTCCGATGGAAAAGTGTATGTGAATGTGGGTGGTGGTGGGGTGAACGGAAAATACTTTGTCTGAGAGCTTCCAAGCCCAAGTGGTATCATTTTAATCAGTTCAACTATTCTTTTTCTCAAAAACGTGTGATCTGATATTGCGCTAATCCATATTTTTTAAAAACACACACAAAATAAAACACTTCATGAGTTTACTTGTATAATAAAATAAGGACAAATAGATCTACGCATTTTTAGACATTTATTTAAGCCTCAGAAATTAATCAATTTCTTAAAATTTCATTTAAGTATTTTAAGGTTTGATGCGTTATGTCAAACTTTGTGAGTTTTGGCGCTGTATGATATTGGATCCAGAGGCGTCACTAGGGTTTGACACGCATTGCGGTAGCTCATAGTGTCACTCCCTCACTACTTACCCATAGACCTCCTCCGAGTCTGCCAGTGCCAAATAACGGGAACATGCAGTATTTTAAATTTTGTTGTCAACTCTTGTGATGATGTTACTCGATGTGTTCTGCGCCCCCCCCGCACTCCCAAAGTGATGCCTCTGTTTGGATACGTGCTGAATATATTTGGATACTAGATTACAACTTTTTTTTAAAAATAAAAATTAATTTTTAGAAAGAAAATTAGGCTTCAAATTTATGTTGCCTTTTTTATTATTGCCACCATGCTAAGCTTTAAGTTCTTTAGACCTAAACCTTCAAGAAATCTTAACTGGGTTGTATTTCAATCAATACCTATGAACTAGATAGCTATCTTTCACCAAAATGGATGCACCCGAAATCAATGTTCCCTTTAAGCTGCGCGGCCACGCAGATATCTGACCAACGCCGCGCAGCAGTTTAGAATTACCACGCAGCAAATTTGGTAAAAATATTGCACAATATATGGATGCTGTGCAACTTTGAACACGAGTTTTTCACTTTGCACACTGACCAACGAACCTTAGAGGGAACATGGTCGAAACCATAAATGCCTTTTAGCGATTATTTTACCTTTAGGAGATATTATCTCGTGATAAATGGTAATTTATAATTTGATTAAATTTAGCCTTTACTCCCCTCTCCAAATATGCCACCAGGTGTGAACCAATACCACCCCTGATTAATGTATGTTTCGTCAAATATATTTAGAACATGGCGTGTTCCCACAGTCATTTACATTAGTCAGGGAGCTATTTATAGCTTTTGATAATTTAAGTAAAATGATTTCGATTTTTTTTCTTTTGTACACTTAATTTTGCAACATGGTAGCTACCGGTTACTTGCCGAACTATGACGTCATTTGTGACATTTTAATTTTTTCAAATCTGCTATCTGTGCAAAAGATACAACATATTAAATTTTATTTTAAGTCCAGAATAGATTACAACTATTTTTGAACAACTTCTTTAACAAAATACCTTTAATCAAATAGGATCTTAAACAACAAAATTTTTTTAACATAATTAAATATTTCTTTAAATGCTTTCTACCTAAAAGACTACGTGTGCGTGCAGTGGCGTCACTAGGGGGGGGGGCGGGGGGGGGGCGGGCCGCCCCGGGTGACACCCATCAGGGGGTGACACCCGAGCCTAAAATTTTACTGTGTACGATTTTATGTCAGAAAACAAAAGATGACACATTTTTTAATCTAGAAAGAAATTAAGAAATACAATTAAATACGTTAAACGCGAAAAATTCTTATTAAAAAATATCAGTTAACATGCAATAATAAAACAGTCCCAACACACGAACAACATTAAAACAAATTAGGAAAAAAAGAAAAGAAATAGTCGCAGCAGAGAGATCTTTAAAAAAGGCTGGAATGAAAGAGGCAGTGTCTTCTGTTTTAAAAGATGTAAAGCCATTTGGGCTTGCACAAACCGACAGCATGAACGAATCCCCCCTCACGACTCCATCCACCCCAGTGGGGGTGGGGGGAATACGATTTGTATCACCCCCCCCCAAAGAAAAAAAATCAAAAGATGGGTTTTCTTTGTAGATGTTTTTCTTGAGGAAAATTATGATTTCAATGTCTTTGAGATTATATTTTATATATATATATATTTATTAAAGGCGTGAAAGCATAGATACGCATGTTTATATACAAGTAGTCCTCCGGTTACGACGGTCCCATCCCGACTTACGCTGTTTAGTGCTTACGAACGCGCCCCCGTAAAGAATAGTATTACGCGTTATTCCGTATTTTTAAAAAACAAAATCATGAGGTAACGAATTCTTTTCTCTATTTGAAATAACAAAAATTATTGAAAAATATTTATGATTATTATTTCAACCTACAACTTTCGTTTGCGAATTTTTCAAATGGCGAAGTTTTCAATCAAGTCAATAAAGCTGAGTAAGCTTACAAGTTCCTTTTCAATGCTCATTAGAGAGAGCATATTCAGCCTTTTTCGTCCCATGCAAATTCTAAAACATTATATATTCTTTTCAAATTTGAAAAGGATCACTCTCAACTGCAGTTTGATGTCATCATTGAAAGATAGATGCGAAGTGCGATGTGTACATTTGTAAAGGACTGTGTGAAATATAGCTCATTCAAAAGCAGAATATTTTTTTAGCTCTGTGCAAGTTTTTTGAGTTTCGCTTTGTGCTAATTCCTTTTCCTTACCCTGAGCATGGGGCTGGACAATAACTTTTGTAAGAGTTCTGAAAATTGGACTAATTCTGAAGGTAAGCAGTCTTCGAAATCACTCATGAACCTACATGTGGAAGAAAATCAGAAGTCCCGAGCCTAGTGCTCTTTATGGATCTTCCCGGAAGGCCCCCTTAGCTATCTGGCCACCAAAGGGACGTAACAGCTGGACACCCCCCCCCCAAAAAAAAAGCGGTCGCTTCTGACATGACATACAGTCGAAGATGCCTCCCACTAAGTTGCCCTCACAAGGAGCTTATGGAATTTCCTACTACGACCCGCTACCACTTTGGCGCCATCCCGGCAAAGCACACGGGTCTCCATGGTTAGGACCGCCGCAGACCGGGGGATCATCAAAGACCTACCTAGGGTGCAACCCCCACTGGAATGTTTCCTCAGAGCTGGCGTCCAATGCGTTCTTCGCGGCACTTTTTGCTAATCCGTACAAGCGCTCCTGGCCCTAAACCGGCACCGCTCGATGGCGTTGCTAGTAAATTGAGGGGGACGAAACGGTTGCTTCGGATTTACCTGACCCCTTCTTCGAAATCACTTGAATGTTCTTCCATTAACTTGGCTGCTGCCCATCGGGTGGCGAAAGTGCTGAGCTCAGTTAGGTTTGTAAGAAAGCCAAATTTCTCATGGATGTATTTATATGCACCTAACCAATGTTGTAGGGCTTAAGAAAGTTTGTCAATGATTACCAGAACTACCTCAATCTTGAATTTTTTTTCTCCAGGAGAATACTGTTTTGTTGATGTCCCTTTATCAAACTGACGCTTTCTTTTTTGTTTGATAGTATTGTTTACACTGTTTTTACCACGGACTTTTCCTTTCCTTTGTCTTCATAGGAATAAAATTAAGAATGCTATTTTTTAACAAACTCAATGAGAAACCTCCTTTCTAAAATTGTTTCCCAAATTTCAAGTAAAATAGCGACTTCCAGTTGTTCAATTTCCTTTAGAAATCCTTCTTCTTCAAGTCGGCAGTCACGTGGCTGATTTTTATTCGTTGCTAATTCTTCCAGTGCTGCGATATTCTCATGGTATGAGCTATTAACAGACCTTACAGCATAATGTCAGGCTGACCATCTTGTGTCAGGCAATGCTTTGTTAGCATGTATCAATTTCATTTGTTTTTTAAAAACCTGTCAACGATGAGTAGATGCAACAAGTCGGGTATAAAGATTTTGCAGAAGACAAAAAAATCTGACCGCAGTAGGACAACCTGCTGCTCTTTTCCCAACCAAATTAAAGTAATGAGCTGTGCACGGCACATAATGAGCTACAATGCACTTCTCACGAAGAATAGCCTGGTTTCCGTTATACTTCCTACTCATTTGCAGCATTGCCGTATGACTGTCCAAGGCATTTTCAGGGATTCATACAAACATAATGGCCTGCATCTTTATTATACACTATAATTCATAAAAAGTTTGGGGGCCCTTAAATTATTGGGAGCTTTAGCCCGTTCAGCACCCCCCCCCCTTTTAATCCGCCATAGGGGTCCACGCATCTGTGACGATGTGGTACGAGGAGGGGGGTGTTTAAGAAATATGACGTCACATCAAAAAAGTGAAACTTTAAATAAAAGTTCCACTTAAATATTTGATTGTTTACCATTTATTTAATTACGTTTTCAATGACTTCACGCGTGTTACGATATTACAGTGCAGACTTATCCTAAATACATATTTAAATGACAACAAATAATTTGCAACATGCTAATTTTTATTGAGAAAATACGGCTTGGGGGAGGGGTGTCAAAGCTTTGTGACGTCATATCGTAAAAAAGGGGTGGGGTCTAAGTTTTTGTGACAAAGTATGACGCTTGGGGAGGGTGGGGTAAATATCGGCAACCTCGCGTGACGTCATTTATGGACGGCCCCTTCAGTCGTGAAGGGGTGACACCATGAGCTACCGCCCCGGGTGACACCCACCCTAGTGACGCCTCTGTGTGCGTGTATGTGAGGGGTGGAGGAGGGGTGGGGGTGGTTGGGCTGGAGGAGTGGGTGCGTTGGGGGTGGTTGGGCTGGAGGAGTGGGTGGGGTGGGGGTGGTGTGAGATGAGTTTATCTTTAAACTTGTATATTTACTTGCAAAATAAAATATTCAAAATAATATTTTTAGGAAATGTCTGCTTTATTTTTATTTATTTATTTATTTTTTGCTTTACAAAGCCATCTCTCATAAAGTACTTTTTTGAAAAGGAAAACAAAATCTATGCACAGAGTTGGTTATTACAGCATTTAATAATTACTAGATACGACCCGTGGCATAGCATACGCCGTTTACGTGCTCATATATAGTGCAAGGAAAGGAGGAAAAGAACAGACACAAACTACAGCATGAAGAATTCAGAACAACGTGATTGAACGTCGTGGAGAGGGGGACCACCGACGCATTGTTATTCTCAAGACATATGAACTGAGGTTAGCTACCTGCACCACCCTAGCTTGCCAATCATAAACTGTGAGTTGCCGACCCTAGCGAGGGTCATACGTCATGCATACTTGCACTTGTCTTGTGCTTGTTCTGGTGAATTATACATATAGTATTATATAGATTCTATTTTTAACATGATGTAAATAAGGAAACACTTTAATAAATTTTAAAATCTGTTGTTGTTGTCCATGTTTTTAAAATGTATTTCTAAAATAATTGGTTTAAGTATATGGAGTGTTCTTAAAGAATTTGTTTTTTAAATTTCTTTAAAAATATGCTAGTGGCGTAGGATGATACATTCCAACCTCTGTGCCATTATTTTTTTCCCTTATAAAGAATCAAGAGTTTTCCCCTCATCCAGAGGGTTTTTTCTTCGCTGATAGAAGACAAACGTTTTACCCATCTCTTTACATAACTGAATTACACAAATATTTATCAAGCCTTTAACTCAACTGTTAGAATCTTGTTCAATCTGCTGATTGTCTTTGACAGGAATGAGCCGTTCTCGCTGTTATTTGCTGGAACTACCAGTCATAGCTGCATTTAGTGTCATTATTGTTGTCCCATCGAAGCTCTCTATGGACGTTAAAGGAAAAAAGGCTAAAAAGTATAACGATACAGTTTGTGAGGTTGTTGTAGAATGTGGTTAGTTCTCACGGTGTTGTAGAATGTGGTTAGTTCTCACGGTGTTGTAGAATGTGGTTAGTTCTCACGGTGTTGTAGAATGTGGTTAGTTCTCACGGTGTTGTAGAATGTGGTTAGTTCTCACGGTGTTGTAGAATGTGGTTAGTTCTCACGGTGTTGTAGAATGTGGTTAGTTCTCACGGTGTTGTAGAATGTGGTTAGTTCTCACGGTGTTGTAGAATGTGGTTAGTTCTCACGGTGTTGTAGAATGTGGTTAGTTCTCACCACTGTCAGGGTCTGGCAATTTGCAAGATGGAAAATTTCATTATCTCCTCCTACTCCTTTTGTAGCTGATCTTGGTCGGACCTGTTAGCAATCGACTTCTCCACTATCACCTCGTCTGCTAACAGTCTTGCTGGCAGGCCAGGGGGAGATTGTTCTTGTATGTTAGGAACAGGTTCCTAGCACTGAGCCCCGAGGGACCCCTAACTTAACACTAAGGATGAGCTTATGTCAGCTACTAATTTCACTTGACATCAATTGACGATTGTAATGCCTTGGATCTAACACCTCTGAAATATTTAATATTGCTTTTTAGTGTAAAACTAATCTTTGAAGGAATGTCTTTTCAAACAATAAAATTGTATGTACTGTAAACATTTTTAGTATAATTAGAAATAGAACTCCCTTGCGACACATTAAAATTCTTCATTGTACGATAAATTCAGCACTTGACCCAAGGGAGTTAATGCAGTAAATACCCCTTGACCGTGGTTGATCTACAAAAATTCTTCAAAATAGGATGGTATTTAGTTAAGTAAATTTATTTTATCTAAAAATGGATAGTGATAATTCTCACAGACTGTTTGTTACAGAAAAAGTCACCCATCCCCTTTCAAGGATAAAATAATCCTAAAAGTAATGTGTGTTTTTGTGAAGCGTGTTTCTGCAATATCACCAATTTATATTCAATCATCATTTCTCTTGTTGACTACTTACATTGCATGTTAAAGAAGAAAGGGAAGCCATCCACATTTTACTTAAAACACAAGGCAGTTGGACCGTCCTTCTTCTTCTCATTCTAAGATTGCATACAGAGAGAAACAGAGAGAGAGAGAGAGAGAGAGAGAGAGAGAGAGAGAGAGAGGAGAGAGAGAGAGAGAGAGAGAGAGAGAGAGAGAGAGAGAGAGAGAGAGAGAGAGAGGGAGACAGAGAGAGAGATGCACACCTCTTGTGGCAGTAGCAAATATGCAGTTGGTTGCTAATCAGATATTTTACTGCCTAAAAGTTTCTATTAACTATTAATTTTGCAAACCACTTGATCAATGGGGGAGGTTTAGAGAAGCAATTTTGTATGTACGCATAAAAGAATGGTGTTTGATTTTTTTTGAATATACGAAGTGTAAAAGAAGCATGAGTATTAAAATGAATTTTTTGCATACGCACAATATGTAGTTACCCTAAGTGTAATAAAAGGTTTATAACCGTATAAATTGTATTCCTCTAAGGGTGGCAACGCTCTAACGATTACAACAAAGAACAAAGTGAACTTCAAGTTTTATTACCCAGTCCAAATTAGGCAAGAGCTAATCATTAGCAAGGCTGGCAAAATTTTAAAAATAAGAAGAAAAAAATAATAAACACGGAAGGTTAGATTGCATGCAACTCCTGTATGCATCATTTTGACACCCACTTAGTTAGAAAGAATAAACGCCAGCGTTGAATAGGTTTAGAATTTGGAAGATTTTCTTCAAGGACTTATCTGTTACAGACGCTCCTTCTATACAGAAGATTATTGTGTCCTACGCTTATCCATGGTTTTTATGTAGTCTTGCATTTTATTATAGTTTTAAATGTTGTTAGAGTGTTGGTTTTCCTGGTTTCCTCAGGCAACCCATTTCACCCCCAAATTCAGGATGGGAAGAAAGAGAATTTGCATGAACTAATATCTAAAACCTTTTCTGCGATAAATAAGCTTGACAATAAATGTAATAGTTTTTTTCTTTGGTTTTTTTTTAATATTTGAAAAAAAATTATTAAAAAATATTGAAGTTAGGGTTCATCTCATTTGATAAATTCATCATGTCTCTGCGACGGTTCTTATGGTTGCCCCTCATGTTATACGTTATTTTAAGATTGCAATGAAATATCTGATTAGCAACCAACGGCATATTTGCTACCGCCACCAGAGGTGTGCATCTCTCTCTCTCTCTCTCTCTCTCTCTCTCTCTCTCTCTCTCTCTCTCTCTCTCTCTCTCTCTCTCTCTCTCTCTCTCTCTCTCTCCCTCTCTCAGGTAAACATCGCTTTTAACTAAACCACAATCTTGTTTTCAAAATAAGTCTTTCTGATTTGTATTTCATTTTGTTTCGGTGTCACACAGCCACTTGCAATGGATGGTGGCTGAGAGTTTCCGCCCATTCTCATGACGCTATTAGTTTGTTTTTTCTCATATCCGATTTTTCTTTCTGGTTAAAACACATTAGGTAAAGCAGCATAAACGGTTTTCCCCGTTTCCTTAAAAAAATCTTCTCAAATTGCAAAGGCTTTCAATACTGAACAGCTGTTCAAGGGCTAATTATAGGATTTTCTGCAATGTCATGTGATAGACCGGAGGGGTTGGTCAATAGCAGAGTAGAGGGTGGAGGCACTTTAAGTTTACATATTCGGTGTGTTGAGCATAATGCCATAAATACATTTGTAAATTAGAAAATAGATAGAATTTAGAAAGTAAGAATTCAGGAGAAAAGGAAAGATAAGTAGACGGAGGAAATATAACATTTAAAAGTTTGAGTTTTAATAATTAACTGTAACTAGCACAGTGTTTACAAAACATGCACAAGATGGACACGTGTCTAAAAAAGTTTAAAGATTTATAATATGTATTTAAAAACATCATCAACAACAACAAAAATACACGAAAACAAAACATCTTAGACAGGATAAAATTATTATCTTATCTTATCTATACAGACGCTCCTTCTATGCAGAAGAGAAGTGCGTGCACAGACCATGACAGATAATCTGTTGGCAAGTGAAGCAGCGTTCACAAGCCACGGCTTTGTGGGTTCTACTCATTACCCAGCCGCCTAACTAGTGTTAGGTACCTATTCGGAGCTGGGTGACTCAGGGACGCCCGTGGCCCCGGGAACAATCCTTGCCTTCATATGGATTCGAACCCGTGACCTTCGGTACGCCAGTCGAGCGCGCCGCCACTCGACCACCTATATTAAGTGAATGCTGATAAATAAATTCCCTGAACGCATATAAATTTACAACAAAAAAAGTGGGAAAATATAGTTTTATCATTTAAAAGGGCACATTGCAATAAATGGCCATTTTGGTTAAACAACTACAGAAGTGCGAAGCAATAACAAAATTAAAAAAACAAGTACCATGACAATAAAAAAATAACTAATTTGGGCTCAATGGTTTTTAGTGCATACATATTTTTAATTTTATTATGATGTAAATCTTTGCTAAGGACTCATAGTCCTATTTAAAACTGGACCAATTATTTTAAGAATCGTCCACCTAGATAACATTAGTCGGTAGTGATAGTGATAAATAAACATATGAAAATCGGAACGTGAAACAGTGAGAACCGGTTAAAATATAAATCTTAATTATAAGAGGGCTACGCGTTAACGGCATATTGCGATTCTATTAATAGATCAGCATCATGACAATGTACTTAAAACCACTGCTTTCCAATAATTTTTTATCGTTTATCTTCGTGTTCTTCTAGCTGTGATCTTTAAATGGGACTTTAAACAGCGACATCATCTAGAATCTAGATTTTATGTTTCCTTTTTTGTAAGCCTACACAAAGCGTCAAGTTCTATTATTGTATTTCCTCTTCGTTTCAGGACAGAACGCTCCAAACATTGATTCCACAGCTATGTTCAAGCTGAGAGTCGAGATCGTTATTCTTGTTTCATGATACATAGCTCCAAGCTTGGATGCTACAGCCATGTATCATCTTGCAATCAAGATTGTATTCAAAGTTCCATGACAGAATGCTCCAAACGAAAGCTCCACGGTTATGTAATACTTTAAATAAGAGATTGTTTTTCTCTTCTCCATTTTATGACAGAATGCTCGAGCATTGATTCCACAGCTATATTTTAGCTTAAAGTCCAGATGGTTTATCAATCGTTATACGACATTACGCTAAAGGCTTTGATTCTACATATATCATTTAGTCAAATCATTACGCTAAAGGCTTTGATTCTACATATATCATTTAGTCAAATCATTACGCTAAAGGCTTTTATTCTACATATATCATTTAGTCAAATCATTACGCTAAAGGCTTTGATTCTACATATATCATTTAGTCAAATCATTACGCTAAAGGCTTTGATTCTAGATATATCATTTAGTCAAATCATTACGCTAAAGGCTTTGATTCTACTTATATGATTTAGTCAAATCATTACGCTAAAGGCTTTGATTCTACATATATCATTTAGTCAAATCATTACGCTAAAGGCTTTGATTCTATATATATCATTTAGTCAAATCATTACGCTAAAGGCTTTGATTCTACATATATCATTTAGTCAAATCATTACGCTACAGGCTTTGATTCTACATATATCATTTAGTCAAATCATTATGCTAAAGGCTTTGATTCTACATATATCATTTAGTCAAATCAATGAAAACTAAGCAGGAATGAGCTAGACTCCGGGATGAATAGACCTGTTCTTGACCTGTTCTTGACCTGTTCTTGACCTGTTCTTGACCTGTTCTTGGCCTGTTCGTGACCTGTTCTTGACCTGTTCTTGACCTGTTCTTGGCCTGTTCTTGACCTGTTCTTGACCTGTTCGTGACCTGTTCTTGACCTGTTCTTGACCTGTTCTTGACCTGTTCTTGACCTGTTCTTGACCTGTTCTTGATTTCACAAAACCCATTTCACGACAACAACAAACTTGATACTTCTCAAACATACGACACATTCATTAACAACGGGAGACGGATTTTTAAAATGTCAACAATCAGTGATGTGATGTGGATAATTGAATATATTTCTTGCAATTCTTTAGGATACGTGGGAATCAATGTTCCCTCTAAAGTTCGTTGGTCTGTGTGCAAAGTGAAAAGGCTCGTGTGCAAAGTTGCACACCATCCATTTTTAATGCAATAATTTACCCAAAAATTTGCGCGATAATTTCTAAACTGCTGCGCGGAGTCGGCCAGATATCCTCGCACCCGCGCAGCTTAAAGGGAACATTGGTGGCAACTGGATTAATCTGAAATGCAACCCTCAAAATATTGAAAACGTCATGTATGAGTCGAACCAGGCATGCAGTTAAAATATGCGTTTGGGAAACCTTTTCTTTTACTTTTACATAATATGAAATTTATCTAACATTCATGGCTAATAAAATAATTGAGTAAAAGAAGACAAGAGACGCATTTCATTTTATTTAATTCCTAACTCGCAACTTTACTTTATAAAAACAAGAAAATAAACATCTTAAAGGAATACTAATGCAACTCAATTTTGTGTAAATTTCACTTTCGAACAAAAGTCATCTCTTTCAAAACAATTTCCTTGACACTATTTTATGTTGTACACATTTTCTGACATGGCCGTAAATGAGGGTGTCAACAAAAATTAATTTAAAAATCACTATTAAATTTGAAATTATGTTATCTGCGTTATGCTATTTTAGGGAATGAAATGTTATATATTCTTTTGATGACATCCTTGTGTCATGTACTTGATCCTGATAACCTCTGACGAGTGGCCTCACCTTAACACTCGTCCAGAACTCGGCCGATAACTGAAGGGCTTAATTCATATATAAACGGTGATTTTCTACTTTTTTTTTAAATTCAGGATTTCAAACAAAAAATGATATCCCCGTTTTTTTCTTGATTTCTTGCCTAGTTCTGGGATGAACCACAAAAACGTTTTAGATTTTGTCTGCAAAATAAATAGTAGGTATTGTTAAGGCATTGGTCAAATAAAGTACACTTAGTTTAACAGATAGACTGTATCTGCAGGTATTTTTAGGTAACAGTAGATGTTTTGTGTGCTACTTCCTTCCTTCCTTCCTTCCATCCTTCCTTCCTTCCTTCTTTCCTTCCTTCCTTCCTTCCTTTTCTCACTCCCTGTCTCCCTTTCTCCTTCCCTCCTTTACTTCCGACCTCCATTTGTCACTACCTCTCTCCAGTATTCCCTTTCTCCCTCCTTACCTCTTGTTTTATTTCTTACTGTTTTTTTCTTTTTCTTTTTATCTTCTCTCTTTCCGTTTTAATTTTTTTAAATCTAAGGTCAACTAAAATGGAACAAGTCTTTATTTTGAGTCCAGCACAGGTTTATGATAGAAGTATTTGGTACTGTAGCCAGAGTTTAATGGGTTTCATTTGTTTATTCCATTTCTACAGTACACTGAGGTGAATAGGAATTGAGAACCCTTGCCTTGTGAAAGGTTGGTTTTGAGGTGCGGAATACGTACCTTTGTTTTATTGGGGGCCATGGAAGAGGAGAGGTGTGCCGGAATACGTTTTCCCCGGATCTCCCTGGTCATAACGTGCCACAACAACAAGAGCAGACGCGTTTCTTACCGTGGGGTTATTCGGTGCATTATCTGTAAAATGTTTGACATTTGGTTAGAGTGGGGTAGGGGATGACCTAAACCAAAGCTTTTAGCTGCAGCTTACAGTCATGGGTCTTTCACTATTAAATCCCTTATATTAACATCCGCCCGCGGAAAAACAAAAATTTAAATTGACCCACTTCCCGCGATACTATCGAGCTGAAATTTTGCACATAGACTTGTATCACATCAAAATGCATTGTTTTAAAATTTCAGATCGATCAAATGTACCGTAATTAAATTAATGCATTTTAGTTAATCTCTATGTATCTCTATGTAGCATATGTAGCCGTCTGCTATAGTTGACTTCCACGGGTCACTGTAGGTTCACTCCAGCCCTCGGTGTCACAGGGGTCAGGATAGCGACTGGCCTTTGAGAGAGGGAGAGTGTAGAGGTAGTGGAGAGAGAGAGAGAGTGAAGAGACTTAACAACTGTGTATTATGAGTCTTGAGTTAATAAACCTGTTTGATATCCTTAGCAATTGGTGACTTGGACTTTATTCTTTTAATAACTTAGCCACCATTCGGCTACACATGTAAATGTTGATGCTAGTCTGTAACGCGGTGCGTATTATATTTAACATATCAATACTTTTAGTTATGTCTCACATATAAGGAATTTATAGTTAAAAACTTTGTTTATACGTTTTTAAAAATATTTTTACATTACTATGTGAGCAAGCCGGAAAAAGGGGGGGGGGAGTTAGGGGGAAAACTTAGGGAAAATGAACATAAGAGGATTTCGGAGAATTGGGATTTTTAAATGGTTGTAGTAGAAAAACAATAAATTCCTTGAAAACAGTTTTATAATTTTCAGTTTTTAAGGATAATAAATGTTTAGCTGTCATTTTTAAGAAACCATTAAATTTTAAGGATGTACAGAGGCGAGATATACATACTGAAAACTTTTGCTTTGCATTATTGGCTCCCTTTATCATTCCAGGTATTATAAAAGTTAAGTGGACCAAGTGGATCTATTTCTAAGTGTCAAAAGTATAATGCAACTAAAGTAATTTTTTATTTAAAAAAATGAATAAATTGTGTATTGTTTTCATTTTTTCAGAGCTTAGTATGTTTAAAACCACACACACGAGAACACTACTAGACTCTTCTAGTCTCAAAGATGGTATAAATCCTTTCGGACACTCCAAGAAATTTCTTTGTTCTTGTTTTTTTTTAAATCCCTTATATTAACTTCACCGCCGTCTCTCTCTGTCTCATTGTCTGTCATTCGTCGTTGGGAGGGCGGAAAAACAAAAGTAAATAAAACAAACCTGTAAAAACAATATGAGACATAACTAACAGTATTGATTATTTTCAAACGCGACAAACATTTAATTTACAGACTGAAACTGTCTTAACTCAACTTTGCTTCATAACCCTGGGGGGGGGGATGGAGAAAAGTCTGGTCACCGATCGCTTGACCGGGCTCAGCGTGACACGTGAAATGTAAACAAAAGCACGCCGGTACTTCGATGGGTCGCGTCAACGCGAGACGTTAAATCACGTGAAAAAAAAATAACAAACTGTGAATTTGAATTACATACCTCGTATAGAGATAAACTAAAAATGCATTAATTTAATTACGGTACGTTCGATCGATCTGAAATTTTGATACGATGCATTGTTAGGTGAGACGGGTCCGTGTGCCAAATTTTAGCTCGATTGGATCATGGGAAGTGGGTCATTTTTTACTTTGGTTTTTCCGCCCGCCCATGAGATGACGACAGAACGACAGAGAGACAGAGACGGCGGTGAAGTTAATATAAGGGATTTAAAAATGACCCACTTCCCGTAAAGCCATCGGGCTGAAATTTGGCACACAGACCCGTGGCACCTAACAATGCATCGTATCAGCATTTCAGATCAATCGAACGTACCGTAATTACATTAATGCATTTTTAGTTTATCTATATAAAACTATATGTAGCAGTCGCTATTGTTTACATTTTACGGATCACTTGACTTCATCGGTTACAACATCTTGTGTTTTAACCAGGTGGAATTCACTCAGTTTCAGGCTGTAAATGTTTGTCGCGTTGGAACATAATCAATACTTTCAGTTCTGTCTCATATATAAGGGATTTATAGTCAAAAACTTTGTTTTTACGGGTGTTTTTTATTTCATTTTCAGGTTGACGTTAATTATTGGTAACACATTTTATAGATGACATCCCGCTTTCATGTTTTAGCTTTCATTGATCCTGGACAGTTAAGTAAGTATTAACCCAAATAAAACAAGTATTGCCAGGCTATATTAAGGGCTCCTTTTCCGGGTAGATTAAGGGGTAGGGATTGCTAGGACTACTACTGATTAAGTTTAGGGATAGCTAGGACTACTACTGATTAAGTTTAGGGATAGCTAGGACTACTACTGATTAAGTTTAGGGATAGCTAGGACTACTACTGATTAAGTTTAGGGATAGCTAGGACTACTACTGATTAAGTTTAGGGATAGCTAGGACTACTACTGATTAAGTTTAGGGATAGCTAGGACTACTACTGATTAAGTTTAGGGATAGCTAGGACTACTACTGATTAAGTTTAGGGATAGCTAGGACTACTACTGATTAAGTTTAGGGATAGCTAGGACTACTACTGATTAAGTTTAGGGATAGCTAGGACTACTACTGATTAAGTTTAGGGATAGCTAGGACTACTACTGATTAAGTTTAGGGATAGCTAGGACTACTACTGATTAAGTTTAGGGATAGCTAGGACTACTACTGATTAAGTTTAGGGATAGCTAGGACTACTACTGATTAAGTTTAGGGATAGCTAGGACTACTACTGATTAAGTTTAGGGTTAGCTAGGACTACTACTGATTAAGTTTAGGGATAGCTAGGACTACTACTGATTAAGTTTAGGGATTGCTAGGACTACTACTGATTAAGTTTAGGGTTAGCTAGGACTACTACTGATTAAGTTTAGGGATAGCTAGGACTACTACTGATTAAGTTTAGGGATTGCTAGGACTACTACTGATTAAGTTTAGGGATAGCTAGGACTACTACTGATTAAGTTTAGGGATTGCTAGGACTACTACTGATTAAGTTTAGGGATAGCTAGGACTACTACTGATTAAGTTTAGGGATTGCTAGGACTACTACTGATTAAGTTTAGGGATTGCTAGGACTACTACTGATTAAGTTTAGGGATAGCTAGGACTACTACTGATTAAGTTTAGGGATAGCTAGGACTACTACTGATTAAGTTTAGGGATAGCTAGGACTACTACTGATTAAGTTTAGGGATTGCTAGGACTACTACTGATTAAGTTTAGGGATAGCTAGGACTACTACTGATTAAGTTTAGGGATTGCTAGGACTACTACTGATTAAGTTTAGGGATTGCTAGGACTACTACTGATTAAGTTTAGGGATTGCTAGGACTACTACTGATTAAGTTTAGGGATAGCTAGGACTACTACTGATTAAGTTTAGGGATTGCTAGGACTACTACTGATTAAGTTTAGGGATTGCTAGGACTACTACTGATTAAGTTTAGGGATAGCTAGGACTACTACTGATTAAGTTTAGGGATAGCTAGGACTACTACTGATTAAGTTTAGGGATAGCTAGGACTACTACTGATTAAGTTTAGGGATAGCTAGGACTACTACTGATTAAGTTTAGGGATAGCTAGGACTACTACTGATTAAGTTTAGGGATAGCTAGGACTACTACTGATTAAGTTTAGGGATAGCTAGGACTACTACTGATTAAGTTTAGGGATAGCTAGGACTACTACTGATTAAGTTTAGGGATAGCTAGGACTACTACTGATTAAGTTTAGGGATAGCTAGGACTACTACTGATTAAGTTTAGGGATAGCTAGGACTACTACTGATTAAGTTTAGGGATAGCTAGGACTACTACTGATTAAGTTTAGGGATAGCTAGGACTACTACTGATTAAGTTTAGGGATAGCTAGGACTACTACTGATTAAGTTTAGGGATAGCTAGGACTACTACTGATTAAGTTTAGGGATAGCTAGGACTACTACTGATTAAGTTTAGGGATAGCTAGGACTACTACTGATTAAGTTTAGGGATTGCTAGGACTACTACTGATTAAGTTTAGGGATAGCTAGGACTACTACTGATTAAGTTTAGGGATTGCTAGGACTACTACTGATTAAGTTTAGGGATTGCTAGGACTACTACTGATTAAGTTTAGGGATAGCTAGGACTACTACTGATTAAGTTTAGGGATAGCTAGGACTACTACTGATTAAGTTTAGGGATAGCTAGGACTACTACTGATTAAGTTTAGGGATAGCTAGGACTACTACTGATTAAGTTTAGGGATAGCTAGGACTACTACTGATTAAGTTTAGGGATAGCTAGGACTACTACTGATTAAGTTTAGGGATAGCTAGGACTACTACTGATTAAGTTTAGGGATAGCTAGGACTACTACTGATTAAGTTTAGGGATAGCTAGGACTACTACTGATTAAGTTTAGGGATTGCTAGGACTACTACTGATTAAGTTTAGGGATTGCTAGGACTACTACTGATTAAGTTTAGGGATAGCTAGGACTACTACTGATTAAGTTTAGGGATTGCTAGGACTACTACTGATTAAGTTTAGGGATTGCTAGGACTACTACTGATTAAGTTTAGGGTTAGCGCTTGTTCAGGATGATGCTAAGTTTAACCTCCGGCTAAGGTTAGAAATTATGGATACACTTTTTATTGTGGTTCCCTTTCTCCTTCAGTTATAATAAATCTGAACAAATTCTTTTTCCTCCTCCACCAAATTCCAAAGCCCACTTTTATTCAATGTTTTATAAAGGAGAGGTTGCTATTTGTAGAGAGGTTGGTATTTGTAGAGAGGTTGCTATTTGTAGAGAGGTTGCTATTTGTAGAGAGGTTGCTATTTGTAGAGAGGTTGCTATTTGTAGAGAGGTTGCTATTGTAGAGAGGTTGCTATTTGTAGAGAGGTTGCTATTTGTAGAGAGGTTGCTATTTGTAGAGAGGTTGCTATTTGTAGAGAGGTTGCTATTTGTAGAGAGGTTGCTATTTGTAGAGAGGTTGCTATTTGTAGAGAGGTTGGTCTTTGTAGAGAGGTTGGTATTTGTAGAGAGGTTGGTATTTGTAGAGAGGTTGCTATTTGTAGAGAGGTTGCTATTTGTAGAGAGGTTGGTATTTGTAGAGAGGTTGGTATTTGTAGAGAGGTTGGTATTTGTAGAGAGGTTGCTATTTGTAGAGAGGTTGGTATTTGTAGAGAGGTTGGTATTTGTAGAGAGGTTGGTATTTGTAGAGAGGTTGGTATTTATAGAGAGGTTGGTATTTGTAGAGAGGTTGCTATTTGTAGAGAGGTTGCTATTTGTAGAGAGGTTGCTATTTGTAGAGAGGTTGCTATTTGTAGAGAGGTTGCTATTTGTAGAGAGGTTGCTATTTGTAAAGAGGTTGCTATTTGTAAAGAGGTTGGTATTTGTAGAGAGGTTGGTATTTGTAGAGAGGTTGGTATTTGTAGAGAGGTTGCTATTTGTAGAGAGGTTGGTATTTGTAGAGAGGTTGGTATTTGTAAAGATAATAAAGACCACTGTTGAAGTTATGTACGGTTAAAATAAAATTAAAAATTAAAATGTTGTCTTCTATGCTATTATCCAAGTTCAAGATGTGTAATTATGTTTGGATGCAGGTATTCTGAGAGGTGGTAAGAACCATAAACTCGCTCTTCAAATTTTAACTCAAAATATTAACGTTTGCCTGATCTTCGTGTGACTTACGTGCAGTTTCTTTAACGTTTTTAAAAAAATAATAATCTTATTCTCCTTTGAATGCGTCACGTCACACCCATGATTTTCATTGAGTCCGCAACTGAACATGCACTATGAACGATTCAGTTCTAATGGCCCGAGATATACAACTGATGATAGAACGTTTGAAACTAATTGATTCCATCTTCAGTGACTAGTATATTTAATTTTATTTGCACCATTTTCATCTTTAACAAGATAATATCATTATTGAAAAATGATGTTCATCAGGCACAGATAACTATATACACTCAGAAAAATGTAAGTGCTTGCGACAGGTTTAAGAAAAGGTGTGGGTCGGGTTGAGGGTGGGGGAGGGTGAGGGAGGGAAATGAGATTTTCAAGTAGAACAAAAATGTTAACACTTCTAGTTCTAGTCAGGAAGTTCGAAAATAGCTAAACTTATTTTTAACTACCCTTCCTACCCGCCTCTTGCTTGTTTCTAATTACCCACACAGCGTAATCATCCAAGTTGCTGTGTTTTGTGTGTGTGGGATGATTTATCTTTTAAAAAGCTAATGTTCTGTACAGAGAAATTAGCTTTATGATTTATTGGTTTCTTTCGTACAGAGTTGTAATATTACAACAGGGGTGATCCATTCCCGGCAGTGAGACAAAAATATTTTTTTTTAAAACGTGGGTATGGGGTTGGGGAGAATGACGTAAACAACATAACATGAAATTATATAATTTCAACAAGATTATAGGGGTTGGAGATATTCTAACTTTAATTAACTAAAAGGTAATGTGCCTGATTAAAGTTCAAAGTTGTTCATTAAAAAAAAACTATCTGGGTATCACGACATTTGGATGTTGGAGTAGACCATATGACCTCATATGTTGGACCAATTTCTTTTTTCTTTAAAAAATATAATTATATATTTTTAAGTTTTACTTTTCCTTGAGTATGTTGAGTGTACTTGATTAAGAAGAAGTTAGTTCACAACTTCATTATATTAATAAAATTTGAAGCGTATTGTTAACCCTATACTTACGCTGAAAAAAAGTGTTTTACGAAAACTTTTTATAAAAATAGTAACATTACGCAATGAGATATGACGCTTTCATGACGGGGAAATAACAAATACTATTATAGTGATCACAGATAAAATTCCCGAAGTTTGCGTCGGATGTTTTTCTAATTTTATGCGAGTACTAGTAACAAAGCCCGCCCAAGGACAGGAATAAGTGTAGGGTGACCTGTGAAGTTCATGGACGCTATGTTTTGGTAGTTGTTATGCTGAAGCGTGTGCAGGACATTGTCGTCGCAGGGCAAGGGATGTGGACAACAACAACAAAAACAGCAAAAACAACAAAAACAACAACAACAGCAACAACAACAAAAACAACAACAGCAACAAAAACAAAACAACAACAAAACAAAAACAACAACAACAACAGCAAAACAACAACAGCAATAACAACAAAACAAAAACAACAAAACAACAACAACAAAACAACAACTACAACAACAACAGCAACAACAACAAAGCAGCAACAACAAAACAACAACAATAACAACAACCACAAAACAACAACAAAATAACAACAACAAAATAACAACAAAAAACAACAACAACAATAACAGCAACAAAAAACAAACAACACTTAAAACTCTTGCCACTACCCCCCAGGACCATCAAGGAAAAAGCCTTTTATTATATAGGATTGTTTCTTTTAAGGAAGCTTGAATCTTTATTATTTAATAAAATTGCGATGTAAGAAGTGGGGTGAAAAGGAAGATACAAAAATAGCATTGGCGTAACAAGGGCGTACAACTAATTCAGATACTTACAAAACTAAAGTTCTATACTTGGTGCGCATAAATTGCAAGCAATCAAATATTTTAGTGGAACTTTTATTTAAAGTTGCGCGTTTTGATGTGACGTCACATTTCTTAAACACACCCCTCTCCCTCGACACACATCGTCACAAATTTGTGACGTCATTTATGGACGGCGCCTTAGAGCATAAGAATTAAAACAAAATCAAAATCTTCATAGTCAAGTCAAAAAATTAACACGTTTTCAAAATTGATTTAGAGAGATACTCATCTGTTGATTTTTTAATTAAATAAGACGCAATTTAAAAAGAGCTTGCACCTATAAAATTTACAAGTATTTCAAAAACGCGGTAACATTTGTCTTTCCATATTTTAAAAAAATACTTTAGCTTTTCGTCCTAAAGAGAGTTGGAGGGGGTTGGTTTGGCAAAAAATATTTTCTGCCTTGACCTAGACTGCACTAGACCCTGCATTACACCATAAATCTAAAGATGTGGCACCCTGCTGTTTTACACTTGGTAGCAGGTGGTGCTTCACATTAGGGGGCTCAACAACAACATCACTTCTTGGGAGAAAGTAAGGTAGCTAGGGGGGGAGGGCTCATCGATAAGTTTTTAAATAGGTACCGTAATAAAACAGGATGTGCTTGTTATATTTTATCCACACGTTGACCCAGCAATACCAAGATTACAATTCTTCTCTCTTCACCACAGGCCGTGGTTCCCTTCGATATAACTAAACGTTTTTCATCATAAAGGGGGGGGGGTATTATAATAAAGTGTGCCGTGTCCCCGACACTCAAAGGTAGTTTGTTTATTTTCAATCAAATAATGATTATAAGAAGAGAAGACAGACCCACCATTCACATTGTTGTGATAGGCTTGGCTTAACGTTATCGATTAGGAACACGTTCCCAAGAAACAAAACAAAGAAGTTTATACATTAAACAGAACTCGAAATTTGCAAGGTTTTTACTTGAGACGAAACACGTCGAAAAAAAAATATTTTGAGTAAAATTGGTCGAAATGATTTTTTTTTAAATGCTGAAATAAACAGTCATTTGTGAAGTTCAAAAAGAATGCTTCCTTGAACTCCAAAAAAAAATTATTTCATTCATTCTTTAAAATATCTTATATGTGCTTTTATTTGCTTTGTGTTGTCTGGGGCTTTTGAACTTCTGGTTATACGAATGTCTTTATGTGTAACGATCAATACATTCCTACGTCCTCTAAGATGCTACATTATTACACAAGCAAATTTACTTTCAAGTTCCTGCCCAACAGCGTCCGGATTCAGTTCAGTTTAAATTAATACGTAAAGCTTTATGGAAATTCTTATTTCGTTGATGGATCTAAAGATAATTGAAAATCAATTTTACCGCGTTGGCAATGTACAGATCTCTCGCTGTGAAGGTGTTAGCGTTGCTAATGTGAGATTGTCCCAAATTTGGGAATGGTAAAACCTGGTCAATAACTAGATTCACTAGATTCAAAATCAATAAAGAAAGAAAAAAATTGTGCCAGAATCTCTGAAATATTTTTCAGTGCTATTTATTTACTAGTAATAGTGTTTTTAAAAAAACATTAATCACATTTCCTTCATCTTTTTTCCTTATTTTCTACATAATTAATTTATATAAATCGATGGGATAAAATAATGAAGATTGTTGTATTACTTTAAAAAAATAAACAAACATAAATGAGTCATTAAACTATTTTAATTAAAACGCAAATTAAATAATTGTTAATTTTATTTCGAAGTATTTTATTCTACATGAACTCCATCTTGATTAGCCTCTAAAGTTTAAAAAAATTCAAGCTATATTTTACCACAGCAATCATCTGAGAGTCTATAGATATACTTTATCCAAGTAATGTAGTGTTCTCACTCCACATTTTATCTGCCAGATAAAACTACTGATCTCACAGAGATTCCAGAACAAAGATTTCCTGTCCTCTAAATCAGACCCCTTTCCTCTTTTGATGTTACATTCATATAATGCAAGGCAGTAAAATAAAAAGGCCAGAATTTCATTACAAGGAATTACAAGACGCTCCTTCTGTATAGAAGGAGAGTCTGTAAAAAGATAAGATAAGGAATTGCAAAGAAAATTATAATTTTTTGTTCGTTTTAAATTTCAATATTCTCTAAACAGAAAGGCTACCATTTCGGTCAAAACAAAAATGACAATAAACTTCTGTTAATCTATAGTCACAACTTTCTGCAACGTTGACCAGTCATGATATACGTACGTTAATGGGCAGACAACAAGCAAAGGCGTACATACTCAGTTTTCAAAGCTTCTCTTGTGACGTCATACTATTTAGCCACTCTAATCAAGAAACAAATAGCACGCCATATTTTTAAATCCCTTATATTAACTTCACCGCCGTCTCTGTCTCTCTGTCTTGGGCGGGCACCGCGGAAAAACAGAAGTCAAAATTGACCCACATCACGTCATGCCATCGAGCTGAAATTTGGCACACGGGCCCATGTCGTTAACAATGCATCGTTTCAAAAATTCAGATCGATCGAACGTACAGTTATTAAATTAATGCATTTTTAGTTTATCTATATAAACTTTATGTAGTGGTCGCTATCGTTTACATTTTACGGATCACTTGACTTCACCCCAGCCATAGGTGAACACATCTCGTGTTTTAACCAGGTGTACCGGCGTGCTTTTGTTTACGTTTTGCGTGTCACGCTGAGCTCGGTCCAGCGATCGGTGACAACACCTTTCCCCTCCCCCCCCCGGGGTTAAAAGCAAAGGGGAGTTAAGACAGATTCAGTCTGTAAATATTTGTAAATACTTTTAGTTATGTCTCATATATAAGGGATTTATAGTCAAAAACTTTGTTTTTACGGGTTTGTTTTTATTAAATCCCTTATATTAACTTCACCGCTTTCTCTCTCTGTCTCTCTGTCTTGGGCGGGCGGAAAAACAAAAATAAAAAATGACCCACTTCCCGTAAAGCCAAAGAGCTGAAATTTGGCACATGGACCCGTGTCAACTAACAATCCATCCATCCCTGTGGCGCTACAGCCCATGTAGGGCTTGGGCCTGCCTCACGACCTCCTTCCACTCAGTCCTTATCAACGCCTTTCTTTTCCAATATTGGATGCCCAGTTGTTGTAGGTCTTTCTCTATGTCATCCATCCACCTAAGCTTAGGTCTTCCCTTGAGCCGTTTTCCTCTGTGGTTTTGGTGGTGTAACCCTCTCTACTCCTCTATCATTTGACATTCTTTCTAGGTGTCCTGCCCAGCGCAGTCTGCCCTTTTTTATTTCTGCAACTATTGTGGTATCCTGATATAGATTGTATAGTTCATGGTTGGTTCTTATTCTCCATCCGAACTCATCCTTTGTCGGTCCATATATTTTCCTGAGAACTTTCCTCTCCCATGTATTTAACAGGTTTTCTGCAGTTTTTGTCAAGGTCCAAGTTTCACTTGCATATGTTACAGCTGTTCTGATGACAGTTTTATAAAGAGTTTTCTTTGTTTCCCTTGTAATATTTTTGTTTTTGATGATATTCTGGCTACTAAAGTATGCTCTATTACCGGCTGATATTCTTTCTTTAATTTCTATCATTAATTCATTCCTTTCATTTATTATTGATCCTAGGTATTTGAATTGATTTACTTTTTCAAAAGTCTGGTTCCTAATTTTAATGTCTTCACCTGTCCTTTCTTCTCTTTCTAGGGTCATGTATTTTGTTTTTTGGTTGTTGACTTCCAGCCCTGCTTGCAGTGATGCGTCTTCTAATTCAATGTATGACTTTGATATGTCTTTAGTACTTTTAGCAAGCAGGGCTATGTCATCAGCATATGCAAGGTACTGGATGGGTTGGCTATAGAAAGTGCCAATAGCTTTTGGTTCTTGAGTTTCCCTCAGGAAGTATCCAGTTATTGTTCCTCGAGTGTCAATATTTATGTTTCTAATAACTCTTTCTAACGTTAAGTTAAAGAGCATACAAGACAGTGAGTCTCCCTGCCTTAGTCCTTGTCTAATCCTAAATTCCCTTGAGTATTCTCCTTGAACCTTAACTTTGCTTCTTGAGTTGTTCAGCGTGACATATATCATTCTTGTCAGTTTGTTGGGTATGCCAAACTCCTGCAGCGTTTCATATAGATATTTCCTTTTGATGCTGTCATAGGCCATTTTATAATCTACATATAGTTGATGCACTGGGATGTTGTATTCATAGCATTTCTCTAATATGCATCTGATGGTGAAAATTTGATCAGTCGTTGATCTGTTTTGTCTGAATCCACATTGGTAGTCTCCTAATATTTCTTCAGCATATGGATGTAGTCTTTTGGCTATAAGTTTTGTCAGTATTTTGTAGGAAACGTTTAATAGGGAGATTCCTCTGTAATTTTTGCACTGAAGTTTGGATCCTTTTCTTGTGTATTGGGGTTATTAATGCCG
The DNA here is from genome assembly GCA_944989445.1 of Ampullaceana balthica. Taxonomy (NCBI): domain Eukaryota; kingdom Metazoa; phylum Mollusca; class Gastropoda; family Lymnaeidae; genus Ampullaceana; species Ampullaceana balthica. The sequence goes on along the minus strand of CALYLW010001005.1, from coordinate 190,440 downwards.
TTTCCCCATTCTGTTGGTATTTTCTCTTCTTGCCAGATTCTAGTTAAGAGATTATGTATCTGAATGTGTAGTTCTCCTCCTCCATACTTAATAAGTTCTGCTGTGATAAGATCTTCTCCAGGGGCTTTGTGATTTTTCATATGATTGATTACTTCTTTAGCTTCTTCTAATGTTCGCGGGTTTATAAAAGGGTCTGGTCCTCCATTGTCCATTATCTGCATTCAGCATGCCCTCAAAATATTCAGCCCATCTCTCCAATACTTTACTATTTTCTGTGATTAATTCTCCATCCTGCCTCTCACACATGTGTGGTCTGGCTTGGTATCCATTCATTTCATCCCTTATCTTCATGTATATTCCTCTGATATTTCTCTCTCTTGACAAGTCTTCTATTTCTTTTAGTTTAGCTTTTTCCCAATCCCTCTTTTTCTTCCTGCACATTTTTGTCGCTTCTTTTCTGGCCTCTTTGTATGTTTGTGTTGTCTTTCTGGTGTCTCTTTTTAACATGATCCTTTGTTTTTACGGGTTTGTTTTATTAAATCCCTTATATTAACTTCACCGCTTTCTCTCTCTGTCTTGGGCGGGCGGAAAAACAAAAAATAAAAAATGACCCACTTCCCGTGATCCGATCGAGTTAAATTTTGGCACACGGACCCGTCTCAACTAACAATGCATTGTATCAAAATTTCAGATCGATCGAACGTACCGTAATTAAATTAATGCATTTTTAGTTTATCTATACAACGTATATAATTCAATTTCACGGTTTGGTATTGTTGTTTTTTTCACGTGAGAGCTCAGTTCGCGCGTTGACGCCACATGCTCGATGTACCGGCATGCTTTTGTTTACATTTAACGTGTCACGCTGAGCTCGGTCCAGCGATCGGTGACCAGACCTTATCCCCTCCCCCCGGCCGGGTCATAAAGCAAAGGGGAGTTAACCCAGATTCAGTCTGTAAATGTTTGTCGCGTTTGAACATAATCAATACTTTTATTGATGTCTCATAAATAAGGGATTTATAGTCAAAAACTTTGTTTTTACGGGTCTTTTTTTTAATTTACTTTTTGTCTTCCCTGTAAATTCTCTTTATCTGAAGTACCATCAACAACAAAACTCATGCAAGTGAGTCCATTTGAACGCTGAACTGATCTCATTACCATCGTGTTTCACTGGTGAAAAGGATCAAAACAAATATTGTACCTGTCTGTATGAGTTACACAACTTCAGCCCGGATCAGTTTTGGTCATTTGAATAATACTCAACCGATCTCACCCCCCCCCAAATCATTCAGTGGCGTCATTCCATGAGTGTGAAGCTGGGGGGGGGGCTCTTCATTAACTGCAAGAAGGTTCAAAGCAAAACACACTGCCAGGAGAGAGATGAGGATAATTGAACTGATTTTCCCCTCACACAGAGTCGATTTCGTGTTTATGATGACCCTATTTTTTTTAAAAATTCTTTTCATGAAATTTTTAGGCTTACATCCTATGACTTAAAGGTAAGATAAACTCAACAGTTGGAGAGGGTACAATGGATAAAGTAGCACTCAGAAACGTACTGCAGGCGTGTCACACAAGGCACGGGCATGGAAATTTATTATATATACGTGTGAGACTAAAGTAATGTTCTACTAAATGGGGAAACTTAAATTTTAGACCTTTACGTCCCCAGGAACGTTAACTAAATTGCATGTCTTATTTCGAATCGCTCGTAAGCAAAGGATTGTTTAATTAGACACGAGTATACATTAGGTATAAGAATCCATTAGACATGAGTATGTAAAATTAAACATGAGTATCAATTAGAAATGAGTTTCTAAAATTGGACAAGAGAATTTAAATTATATTTGGGTGTATCTAAATTGGACATGAGTATCTAAAATCTAAACGCATTCACCGATACATTGATACTTGAAAGGAAAACTCTTGCTCAGTGAATATTTCTATGATACTTAATCGATTAATTTGTAAAAAAGAAAAAAAAAGATTTTGCAGTGTATAATTATCTTTCAAAAAAACAAACAAGGAATATGTCTTATCTATTACAGACGCCCGTTCTATACAGAATTGTTGAAAGTACATGTAAATTTATCTTGAAAGTTAGTATTGACGATTTAATGACATAGCATATACGTATTGTAAGTCCAAGAGTTAGTGTTGTAATATTGTTTTTATCCGTCGAGTGGAGCACAGGCTGTGTCGAGCTGCATCGAAAAGTTACCCGTGTTGAGACACAGAATAACGGTAGCAGTATGCTGGTCCAAGGAGGCCAGTTGTTGAGAAATATAGTAACGGTAGCAGTATGCTGGTCCAAGGAGGCCAGTTGTTGAGACATAGAATAACGGTAGCAGTATGTTGGTCCAAGGAGGCCAGTTGTTGAGACATAGAGTAACGGTAGCAGTATGCTGGTCCAAAGAGGCCAGTTGTTGAGACATAGAGTAACGGTAGCAGTATGCTGGTCCAAGGTGGCCAGTTGTTGAGACATAGAGTAACGGTAGCAGTATGCTGGTCCAAGGAGGCTATGTGTTGAGACATAGAATAACGGTAGCAGTTTGCTGGTCCAAGGAGGCTAGGTGTTGAGACATAGAGTAACGGTAGCAGTATACTGGTCCAAGGAGGCCAGTTGTTGAGACATAGAGTAATGGTAGCAGTATGCTGGTCCAAGGAGGCCAGTTGTTGAGACATAGAGTAACGGTAGCAGTATGCTGGTCCAAAGAGGCCAGTTGTTGAGACATAGAGTAACGGTAGCAGTATGCTGGTCCAAGGAGGCCAGTTGTTGAGACATAGAGTAATGGTAGCAGTATGCTGGTCCAAGGAGGCCAGTTGTTGAGACATAGAGTAACGGTAGCAGAATGCTGGTCCAAGGAGGTCAGTTGTTGAGACATAGAGTAACGGTAGCAGTATGCTGGTCCAAGGAGGCTAGGTGTTGAGACATAGAGTAACGGTAGCAGTATGATGGTCCAAGGAGGCTAGGTGTTGAGACATAGAGTAATGGTAGCAGTATGCTGGTCCAAGGAGGCTAGTTGATGTGGCGAGTGATGGAGTACAAACAAAAGGCACGATGGCCAACGGTTTTACATGTAGGATTTCGGGGGGGGGGTAATCTGGGAAGTTCTTGAGTTAGAGAATTCTAACATTACACGCGGATCAAAGGCCGACAAGCAGTGGTTAAATTCTAACATTACACGCGGATCAAAGGCCGACAAGCAGTACTTTAAATTCCACAGTTCATTATTTAATATTTTCAATCTAACTTATATATCCATGTTGTTTGTTAAACTATCGCAGCAATTTTTTTGTTGCCCAGCGAGTTTATTTCACCCAGTCACCCAGTTGTTCGTTTACCCAGTGAACTTGTCGCCTGACTAGGGTTGATGGTCTCACTACATGTTTCATCATCATATATAATAAGTTGGTAAAACGTTTCTCTGAGCGCTCCAGTGAAATCTTTTCTTTTGCGGTGCATTTAAATAAGCGATATAGAAATAGCAGAGAAATGGAGACCAAAAAAAACTATATTTGGGCCCCCGGTCCCCAGTAAGTGATAATTTATATAATTTTTTTACCTGTTACCATCGCGGAATGTTACTTAACAACTGCCCAAAGTTTCATGCTTCCACCTTTACGGGAAATAGGAGAATTAGTGATTTTTAGTTTTTATATAGCTCATATCAGGAAAAAACTACATTTGGGCCCCCGGCCCCCACTATGTGATAATTTAAAAATTGTTTTAGTTTGTTACCACTACTCAAACTTTCTTGCTTCTATCTACACGGGAAACATAAGAATTTGTGATTTTCAGTTTTTATGTAGCTCACATAAAGAAAAAACTTTATTTGGGCCACCGGACCCCAGTATTTGAAAATTTAAATATCTTTTTGCCTGTTGATATCGCCAAAGTGTACTCAACATCTTCACAAAGTTTCATTCTTCTATCTACTCGCGAAATAGGAGAATTAGTTATTTTAATTTTAATATTGCCCATATAAGGAAAACAATGGTTTTGGGCCCCCCGCCCCAATGAGTGTGAATTTAAAATTTATTTTATGCCAATTTTCGTCACGAGAGGCTACTTAACAACTCCCCAAGGTTTCATGCTTCTACATACACGGAAAGTTGGAGAATTAGTGATGAGTCAGTTTTTAATATAAAAAAACTACATTTGGGCCCCCGGCCCCATTAAGTGATAATTTAAATATGTTTTTTGCTTGTTAACATCGCCCAAAGATTTAGCTTCTACATTCACGGGAAGTTGGAGAATTAGTGTTGAGTTAGTTTTTAAAATAAAAAAACTACATTTGGGCCCCCGGCCCCCATTAAGTGATAATTTAAATATGTTTTTCGCTTGTTAACATCGGGGAAGTCAACTACTCAGTGTTTCACACTTCTACCTACACGGGCAATATGAGAATTTGTGATTTTCAGTTTTTATATAGCTCATATAAGGAAAGAACTTCATTTGGGCCCCCGGCCCCCAGGAAGTGATAATTTAATTTTTTTCACCTGTTACCATTGCGGGTTTGTCCTCAACAACTTCTAAAAGTTTCATGCTTCTGCCTACTCGGGAAATAGGAGAATTTGTGATTTTTAAATTTTATATAGGCCATATAAGGAAAAAAAACTTTTTTGGGCCCCCGGCCCCCATGAGTGTAAATTGTAAAATTCTTTTACACCAATTTTCGTCACGAGAGGCTACACAACAACTTCCCAAAGTTTCATGCTTCTACCTACAGGGGAAGTTGGAGAATTAGTGATGAGTCAGTTTTTTTATATAATAAAAAAACTACATTTGGGCCCCCGGCCCCCATTAAGTGATAATTTAAATTTTGTTTTTGCTTGTTACCTTCGCGGAAGTGTACTTATCAACTACCCAGTGTTTTATGGTTCTACCTACACGGGAAATATGAGAATTTTGATTTTCAGTTTTTATATAGCTCATATAAGGAAAGAACTTCATTTGGGCCCCCGGCCCCCAGGAAGTGATAATTTAATTTGTTTTCGCCTGTTACCATTGCGGGGTTCTACTCAACAACTTCTAAAAGTTTCATACTTCTGCTTACTCGGGAAATAGGAGAATTTGTGATTTTCAAATTTTATATAGGCCATATTAGGAAAAAAAACGTTTTTGGGGCCCCAGCCCCCATGAGTGTAAAATTGTAAAATTCTTTTACACCAGTTTTCGTCTCGAGAGGCTACACAACAACTTCCCAAAGTTTCATGCTTCTACCTACACAGGAAGTTGGAGAATTAGTGATGAGTCATTTTTTTATATAAGAAAAAAACTACATTTGGGCCCCCGGCCCCCATTCAGTGATAATTTAAATATATTTTTTGCTTGTTATTTTCGCGGAAGTGAACTTAACAACCACCCCAAGTTTCATGCTTCTATCTACACAAGAAATAGGAGAATTAGTGATTTTTAGTTTTTATATAGCTCATATAAGGAAAAAACTTCATTTGGGCCCCCGGCCCCCAGGAAGTGATAATTTAAATGTTTTTTCTCCCATTACCATTGCGGGGTTGTACTCAACAATTTCCCAAAGTTTCATGCTTCTGCCTACTCGGGAAATAGGAGAATTGGTGATTTTCAAATTTTATATAGGCCATATAAGGAAAAAAAACGTTTTTGGGCCCCCGGCCCCCATGAGTGTTATTTTTAAAATTCTTTTACTCCAATTTTTGTTGCCAGAGGCTACTCGACAACTTCCCAAAGTTTCATGCTTCTACCTACACGGGAAGTTGGAGAATTAGTGATGAGTCATTTTTTTATATAAGAAAAAAACTACATTTGGGCCCCCGGCCCCCATTCAGTGATAATTTAAATATATTTTTTGCTTGTTATTTTTTGCGGAAGTGAACTTAACAACCACTCCAAGTTTCATGCTTCTATCTACACGGGAAATAGGAGAATTAGTGATTTTTAGTTTTTATATAGCTCATATAAGGAAAAAACTTCATTTGGGCCCCCGGCCCCCAGGAAGTGATAATTTAAATGTTTTTTCTCCCATTACCATCGCGGGGTTGTACTCAACAATTTCCCAAAGTTTCATGCTTCTGCCTACTCGGGAAATGGGAGAATTGGTGATTTTCAAATTTTATATAGGCCATATAAGGAAAAAAAACGTTTTTGGGCCCCCGGCCCCCATGAGTGTTATTTTTAAAATTCTTTTACTCCAATTTTCGTCGCGAGAGGCTACTCGACAACTTCCCAAAGTTTCATGCTTCTACCTACACGGGAAGTTGGAGAATTAGTGATGAATGAGTCAGTGAGTCAGTGAGTGAGGGCTTTGCCTTTTATTAGTATAGAGGAACGGAATTTTTATCCATTCATTGTGTGAAGAGTTTGATAATTGCAATTTTGGATTAATGGAGTGAACTAAATTGCTTAAAAACTACTCGAAAATTGAAAATTTAACCAAGTGACTTTTATTCAAAACGATTGGACCATTTAATATGTTTTGTCAATCTGAGGGAGCGTAGTAACACCCTAGTTTAAAAATAAATTAATATTGTAAGTTTTATAAACCCATGCATCGATTGTTTAATTGTTGCAAAAACATAAAAGTCTTCTTGACAACTAATTACCCCCACCCCACCCCACACACACTTTTATTCTTCATCTGAAATCAAAAGACTAATAGAACTGAAATTGCGTGCTGAGCTGAGCCTTTACTAAAAGCCCACACTCCCCCCCCCCGCTTGCCTTCAAATCACGAGCCCATTAAGAGCCCCCCCCCCTTTACTCACTTCTCGGGGCGGGGAATCGCTCACGAAATATAAACCATTCGGGACTGCCGACTGTCAAATAAATACGCGCAGCCCTTACACGTGAGCTACTCACACGCCTACCTTAACTTTCTTTGAAATATCAACTCATCGTGTGTTAACTGCGCGCTCCTTAATCTCTCGCGGAGAATGTGTTGAATACCAAGAATGCATTATTGTTTAAAGGACCTTTGAAAAAATAATTGTTTTCTTTTTTAATTTATCGTTTTGTGAGAGTTTTCTGGGATGGATCTTATGACGTCATCCCCAGATCGGAATTTTATCGATGGGAGATCAATATAAACAAGCCAAGCCTGGCAATATATATACGACATGTAGTATCGGTGTTTCTTTCAAGTGAGGTATTCTTTTGTCTCCCACCTTTTGCTCAATATCCGTGTTCGGCAAAACGTTCTGAATGAAAGGTAAGCTGCTGATGAAACAAGAACTATATGCAAGACTTTCAAACATACAGCATACATCTTCTATCTTTTTGTGTGCACGGATCGAAATTGAAATAAGATAACCACCCGACCTCGTATCAACTGGTTTATCTAACGAAGCAGGTAAGCTGCCTTTTGATTTACCAAGTGTTGTGTTCCTTCTCAATGAGAGTTTTTTTTCCTTTCTTTTCAGTTTACCTTTTTTACGGTAAGCTTTCGTCTGATAAAAACTTAGTGAGAGATTGATGTGCTATCAATACTTTGGTAAAAATTTGATTTTTTATTATATTTTTATATATATTTTTTTTGGTATTACAAATCATGTAACGAGCAAATGCCTGGCGTCTTTGATATTAACCGGCTAATGTCTTCCTTGTTGATTGTTTTTAATGAAATTTTCAGAAATCAAAATCTCACCAAGATCTTTTTTTTTGTACAAACAAAATCATGTTCTGGTTGTGGTTGTCTTTTTATTTAATAAACATTTTAACACATATGTTGCGATATTAGAATATTCACTCATGATTCTTATTGTTGAATGGATTTTCTTCTGTTTCCATTTGGATTCAGCAGTAATATTAAACACTTTTTTTCCCTTACATCCAACCATAATGTATTAAAAGATTTCTATGATAGTGTGGTGGGGGTAAAGGTGAGGGCTTAAAAAAAAGTATCCAGCTTTAAAAACAAGTTAATAACATTAAGCGTGGTATTTCAGGTATTTACATATGTTTTACTTAAAGTTCTGTCTGCGTTTGAAACAGGTGGTGAATGCAACGCATCAATAATAACATAATTTATTTTAAATAATTAAATATTTAAAAAATCTTTTTTTAAAAAGTACACGCTTTTAACATAATCACTACTTTTAGTTATGTCTCATATATAAGGGATTTATAGTCAAAAACTTTGTTTTTACAGCTATTTTTAAATCCCTTATATTAACTTCGCGGCCGTCTCTGTCGTCATCTCATGGGCTGGGCGGGCGGGCGGAAAAACAAAAGTCGAAAATGACCCTTTTCCCGTGATCGGATCGAGCTGAAATTTGGCACACGGACCCGTCTAACCTAACAATGCATCGTATCAAAATTTCAGATCGATCGAACGTACCGTAATTAAATTAATGAATTTTTAGTTTATCCCTATATGAGGTATGTAATTCAAATTCACGGTTTGTTATTGTTTTTTCTTCCACTTCCACGTGAGTTTGAGTTGACGCCGACCGTCGTGCCGACACCCCCTCACGTCCCACCCCCATTTATTAAAGACAAGGGACATCACTCGGTGTCAGTCTGTCAATGTTTGTAGCGTTTGAAAATAATCAATACTGTTAGTTATGTCTCATATATAAGGGATTTATAGTCAAAAACTTTGTTTTTACGGGTTTGTTTTATTAAATCCCTTATATTAACTTCGCGGCCGTCTCATCATCTCATCATCTCTCTCATCATCTCATGGGCTGGGCGGGCGGAAAAAGAAAAGTCAAAAATGACCCACTTCCAGTGATCCGATCGAGCTGAAATTTGGCACACGGACCCGACTCACCTAACAAAGCATCGTATCAAAATTTGCAGATCGATCGATCGTACCGTAATTAAATTAATGCATTTTTAGTTTATCCTTATATGAGGTATGTAATTCAAATTCACTGTTTGTTATTGTTTTTTTTCCACGTGAAAAATTGAGTAGACGCGTTGAGGCGGGCCCATCGAAGCACCGCGGCGCTTTTGTTTACATTTTACGTGTCACGCTGAGCTCGGTCAAGCGAATCGGTGACCAGACTTTTCCCCTCTCACCCTCCCCCCACGGGGTTATGAAGCAAACTTGAGTTAAGACAGATTCAGTCTGTAAATGTTTGAAAATAATCAATACTGTTAGTTATGTCTCATATATAAGGGATTTATAGTAAAAAACTTTGTTTTTACAGGTTTGTTTTATTTAAAACTTATAATAAAAACTCTTTAAAATTCACGTCTGAAGCCCACACATCTTTTTTACCACTATTTTTTTTTATACCAAACACCTCATTAGCGCCCGCCCAACGTTTTATACCGCGGTGTTAACTTCACGTGGTGAACTCATGGATGTCAACAAAGCAGACGGGTACCGATGCTTATATATAGACTATAGATAAACTAAAAATGCAATAATTTCAATACGGTACATTCGATCGATCTGAAATTTTAATACAATGCATTGTCATCCAAGATCTCTAGAACCATCCGAAATTGTATAATTTTACGTTTCAAGTTTTGAAGGAAGGATGGATGGAAGGATGGATGGACACAACATAAAAACATTGTGACTTAAATAAAAGCGTGTAATAATAAAAAGGATAATATCCATATGTAGTGGAAGATCGTTCTAAATGCATACAATTCAGCAAAAGCTTTTGTTGTTTCATTATCGGAGATGCATTCCCCATGGCCAGTACAAACGCCTCTACCGTCCACTATCATCTCAGTTTAAAACACATTGGAAAATATAACCGTTGACAACATCATTCTTTTATAATTATCATAAAATTTCCACTTATTAAAAGCAACAACTGTGCTTTGGTAGAGTAAAGATTACACTGCAAGGCAAGAAAATTAATTTATCATGAAATAAAGTGTAATATATGTATCCCGAAATATCGGCTTATAGTGCATTGTACACGATTTTTTAAGACTGACTAAAACGAGACTAGGCCAATTACTAGTGACATAATTTTGTACCCAAATTCAGCACTTGAATTGATACATGACAGGGAAATCTTTTTTTTTAAAGATTTTCTTCTGTACAATCATTAACTGGTCAAATTTTTTTCATAAACGGAGAGGCATTACTGGTCTTGTGTATGGCATTATTGGTCTTGTGTTTGGCATTATTGGTCTTGTGTATGGCATTATTGGCCTTGTGTATGGCATTATTGGTCTTGTGTATGGCATTATTGGTCTTGTGTATGGCATTATTGGCCTTGTGTATGGCATTATTGGCCTTGTGTATGGCATATTTAGTCTTGTGTATGGCATTATTAGTCTTGTGTATGGCATTATTGGCCTTGTGTATGGCATTATTGGTCTTGTGTATTTCATTATTGGTCTTGTGTATGGCATTATTGGTCTTGTGTATTTCATTATTGGTCTTGTGTATGGCATTATTAGTCTTGTGTATGGCATTATTGGTCTTGTGTATGGCATTATTAGTCTTGTATATGGCATTATTGGTCTTGTGTATGGCATTATTAGTCTTGTGTATGGCATTATTGGCCTTGTGTATGGCATTATTAGTCTTGTGTATGGCATTATTGGTCTTGTGTATGGCATTATTAGTCTTGTGTATGGCATTATTAGTCTTGTGTATGGCATTATTGGTCTTGTGTATGGCATTATTGGCCTTGTGTATGGCATTATTAGTCTTGTGTATGGCATTATTGGTCTTGTGTATGGCATTATTGGTCTTGTGTATCGCATTAAACATCAATCTGGCACAGCCAGCACGAGCGAAAATGTTAAAATTTCAACCGGGTAAAAGCGTGTTCTTTGTTTACCGATAAAAATGAATGCATATTTCAAGATCTGACCGAATGATGAGATGTTGATATATATGTATAGGAAAGAAATCGTGTATCCTTCCGCCCATTCCATACTTATCATTTACGTTTTAAAACTTGCTTTCAATCTTCAAGAAGAATGAGCCCGGGTCGTATCCCCAAGGACATCCTATATGGAGAACTGGCATCGGGAAAGAGGAAGACAGGTCACACATGTCTCCGATTTAAAGATGTCTGCCAGAGAGACATGAAAGCAGCCAGATTAAACACACGTGACTTGGAGTGTAAAGCAGAAGACAGACCTACGTGGTACACAGTTGTCAAAGAGGGCGTCATAGTAGCCGAGGAACGAAGGATGGAGGAGGCTACAGACAGAAGAGCTAGGAGGGAAGGACAAACATTGGGAAGCACAGAACTCGTGTGTAAAAGCTGTGGTAAAGACTTTCACCCAAGGATAGTTCTGCACAGCCACACGAGGAAATGCAACCCAACCCAACGGTGATGCACCATCGTCTCTCGAGACGGAAGGATGCCGATGATACAGTAATCATTATAACTATCTGTTCTTATACGTTCCTTTAATCACTCTATCTTTATTTTCTCTCTCTCTCTTTTTTTTTAGGGGAAGTGTGGGGAATCGGACGCCACTTCTTATCTAATGGACTAAACGTAATTATTTATTTTTGTGTGTACGCCTTCATGACGTTTTTAAAAAGGGTTGCAAAAACACTGCATAATTTCAAGGGCAGTAGTTTAGATGTAGGGCTACAAAAAAGATGGAGGTGTGTTAGATTCCCAGGAAAGAAATATTTTCATACAAAATACTGTGAGGGACAAAAAGGATTCTGCTTTTTTCCCCGTTTGGTTCAGGGTAATTAACTTTTTGATTTGAAATCTTGGACCAATTTTCTATTTTTAAATCCTTTATATTAACTCGTGGTGTTTGCGGCCGCCTGCCCTTGCGGCCGCCCGCCCTTGCTTGTCGCCGAAAACTTTTGATCGATTTTTAACCCACTTTCTCATAAGCTAGCGAGCTGAAATTTTGCAGGCAGTTTCGTACTGATAATAAAAACATTTTATCAAAATTTCAGATCGATTGCATGTACCGTAATTAAATTATTGATTTTTTAGATTATTTTATTTATTCCTATGATCACGCTATTTTTTGAGATAGAGCGTCGCGGTGCGTATTATATTGAACAAACTTTCTGTCGCGCAATAAGGTGCGTATTTTATTGACAAATCTTTTTATAAACATATTCCTGATCGGTGCGCATTATAGTAAACATGTTTTACGACACAACTGCAATTTTGTATTTCTGGATTGTCTGGCGCTGCGTATTATAATGAACATTCTTTTAGTTACGTCTCGTACATAAAGGATTTATAGTGAAAAACTTGGTTTTTTACGGTTTTTTAAATTAAATCATTTATTAAATCCTTTATATTAACTCGTGGTGTCTGCGGCCGCCCGCCCTTGCTTGTCGCCAAAACTTTTTATCGATTTTTAAGCCATTTGCTCGTAAGCTAGCGAGCTGAAATTTTGCAGGCAGTTTCGTACCGATAATAAAAACAATGTATCAAAATTTCAGATCGATGGCATTTACCGTAATTAAATTATTGATTTTTTAGATTATTTTATTTATTCCTATGTATCGTGCTATTTTTTGAGATAGAGCGTCGCGGTGCGTATCATATTGAACAAACTTTCTGTCGCGCAATAAGGTGCGTATTTTACTGACAACACTTTTTATAAACATATTCCTGATCGGTGCGCATTATATTAAACATGTTTTACGAAACAACTACAATTTTGTATTGTTGGATGGTCTTGCGCTGCGTATTATAGTGAACAATTTTTTAGTTACGTCTGTCTCGTACATAAAGGATTTATAGTAAAAAACTTGGTTTTTTACGGGTTTTTTAATTTTAAATTCCGATTTTATGATTTCAAAAAGTCATTCAATTCAGTTTTTTTGTTGTTGTAAAACTAAAATTTAAAGTTACCAACTTTAGCCCTAACTGGGATCCCTAAATATACCACAAGTGCATTAATGCGCTGTTATTCTTTTTTGAAAAGAAAAATAACGGTAAAAAATGTTTTAAGTTAGTATTAGAGATTATGGGCTCCACAAAGATTGCATACATTTAGATTCTCTAACGCTACTGAAAATCGTGTTTTGTAAAGAAAAAATTATGTCAATAAATCTGGGAGGGCTATTTCTTGCTGCTAAATGCGTTTTATTTTTAGTCTATTATTACGCTCCAATCTTCTCCAAAGTGAAGTACTTGGTGACGACATTGCTTGGAAGGAAACCTGGAATCTATCAGTAAATGTTGACATATTTTCTGTTTGCAAACAGCGTTTGTAGTTCGCTGTATGACCAAAAACATATTAATTAAAAATGTTTAACAACAATAAAGAGTTTCTGTTACAAACGTTTGTTTCCTGCACTATTTCTTTAATATTTTTTTTAAAGCTTTGAGATATAGCAGCAGTTTTTTTTAGTGAGGAATCCACGACTGCCCCAGTGGTGTTTACCAATGCAAGGAAAGTTAATTTTGCTGACAGTTACACAACATGTTCACACTTCAAACTAATTATTCATTAATCTTTAAAATGTTAAAACGATATTGAGCGCTAATGAGCACCAGTCTAAATTATGTTTCTGTTTTTTCCCCTAAAAGAATAGTTTGATTGACAAAACTGAATGCTCTATAGGGTCATGGTTTTGTTTTCTTTAAATTTATTTCTTAAAACCCCGTTTATCGTAGTGACCTACCCACGCAGTGACCTGATAACGTGCTCGAAAATCCTGTTTGGAGATCAATATTCTAGTCCATCTGGCCATTCATCCCAGCACAAAGTAAACTTTGGGTGTAGTGGGCCCCGCCATTGGTGGAGGTATGTTATTATTCTTTACGCTGGGTTTCCTGCTGCCTTTAATACGTCCTTTCGCCGGCCAGCTAAAGACCTCGTGTGCTGCTCACGGTCCTTTGGTTTTAATGGCTATAGGATAACAATGATGAGGATGCTGGTGAAGTGACCATGGGGGGCGATGCTCTGTTGAAATTGTTTTGACAATTTTGATATTTTAACCAATTGAATTACAGTTAATGTCAACAGATATAAATATAACATTTTTTTAACATTTGGACGTGTTTGTATGAATAGTAACAATGATAGATTTTAAAGCTTCTATTTATCACATAGTTCTCTGTAGTAAAGGCTTTAACATAAGACAATCCTATCAAGATGTCAGCGGTGCTGTGGTTTCTCAATTCCCTTTTAACCACGGTTATTTTACTTATTGTGCAGAGTGCTAAGTGCCAACATGGCTTTGCAACGTGTTTAAAAAATATATATATAAAAAATTTAAAAAACAGCCTTGAAAGAATTTGTTACCTGGCATGAGAATAATAAAAACATTTCTTTAGGGAAATAGCATGAACGGGCTTCCGGAAGAAAAAAAAGAAAGAAAGGCCAAGGCAGAAATTGGCACCGGTAGAATGATTACAGTTAGGTCATATTAGTACCAACCTACCCCCCCCCCACCCTTCCATAAACCATGCAATTTAAAAATTATTCACTTTTTATTTGTAATATAAAAAGTTTCAATAATATTACTTTAATTACTCATCTTATAAATTTCAATTATTCAAACCAACTTGGTACATCATTATTTAAGTATTAAATATAACAATTCACAAACATTTGATTAGGCAAGTAATGTCTTCAAGCTTTGGGATCTTGGTTGGATCAATTCACGAGTTATTTTAACCAAATTTATTTGCGTAAAATACTTTGCCCCAATTTGTTAGGGCGTACTGCAAATACCATGAAATAATACACGACACGGATATCTGACCTTTGGCTTTTGTTGGCTTCGGTGAATTTCCCTACCCTGGTACCACTTCATGGCTTCAATCAAAAGCTATTTTGGAGTCCATCCCCGGCTTTCGCCTCAAGCAACTATTGGATATTCTCAAACTAAGCCATGCGTACCCTTTGTGATATTGTATGCTGATAGAACATCTCTGGGCCAATTCGATGTACATGGCCCCAAAATTAACATTTTAAACTTACAATCCTGTTTTCCAGACAAATCTTTGGTTAGAGATCAACACTGAGCGATGTACGCTCTTGTGATACATGCAATAGTGTTGACTATTATATTGTTGGGATAAATTGCGAGAAATGTTCAACGCATCACTTGAACTAAGATTGAATCTTTGATTTAAGGTTGGGCTCGAGTAAGTTAACATTTCGTCCGAATTCCAATCCGTCTGCGTCTTAAA
The DNA here is from genome assembly GCA_944989445.1 of Ampullaceana balthica. Taxonomy (NCBI): domain Eukaryota; kingdom Metazoa; phylum Mollusca; class Gastropoda; family Lymnaeidae; genus Ampullaceana; species Ampullaceana balthica. The sequence goes on along the minus strand of CALYLW010001005.1, from coordinate 175,398 downwards.
ACATCAAAAATGTGTTGATTACATGGCTCTTAAGCTGGTTCTGGCCACGTTTGTCCTTGTTTGTATTGTGATTCCCTGATTAAATGAATTCTAGATAGTTCATGACATATGTAAATAGATGTTGTAGAACCCATGAAGATGATTAGTCTAGTACAGAGTTGACGAACCTATTTGGGGCCGCGAGCCCAAACCCAAACAAAACCCTTTAAGTTATATATAGTGGCGTGCCAGATGATAAGGCTCCGCGTGCCCACTGTGGCACGCGTGCCATAGGTTCGCCATCCCTGGTCTAGGACGTGTGAATATAGTTGGTCTTTCAATGATGAATATGGTTGTTCTAGGACCTTTAAATATTGAAGTCTTGGACATGTGAATATAGTTGTTTAGGGCCTATAAATATGGTATGTCTAGAAAATATGAATATCGTTGGTCTATAAATGGTGAATATAGTTGCTATAGGACCTATGAAAATGGAATGTCTGAGAAATGTGAATAGGGTTGTTCTAAAACCTATGAAGGTGGTTCGTCTAGGACATATGTATATGGTTGGTCTAAGACATATGAAGGTGGTTGGTCTAGGACATATGAAGGTCTAGGAAATATGTAAGTGTTTGGTCTAGGAAATATGTAGGTGGTTGGTCTAGTTGAGCCTTCTCGTCCATGAGGGGCATCCACCGATCATTGTCAGCGTCTGCGATTCCCCAAAGGGCATAGGTCACATACGAGAGACCCCCAGGCATCTCTATCCTGGGCCAGCTTCTCCAGGATCTTCCATTCGAGGCCAATTCTCTTGATGTCTGCCTCTAATTCTCGGTGCCAAGTGTTTCTTGGGCGGCCTCTTTTCCGCTTACCCTGTGGGTTCCATTTTAGGGCTTCTTTTGTTGTATTAGAAGTAGGTTTTCTTAGTGTATGACCAATCCACCTCCACCGCTTCTGAAGAATCTCTTCCTCAATGGGCTTCTGTTTTGTCCATTGCTTCAGTTCCCAGTTGTTGATTTTGTCCGGTCAGTAAATTCTGAGAATCCTTCTTAGAAAATTGGATTTCTGGTCAGGTTGTTCTCCATGTCTCGGCTCCATATAGCAGCACAGGTTTCATCATAGCGTTAAAATCCTTACTTTTAACTTGCTGCCTAAGTTGTTGGAGACCCAAACATTCTTGAGTTGCTGGAAGACTGCTCTTGCTTTTCCGATCCTTATTTTGAAGTCAGCATCTGTACCACCTTGTTTATATACCAAGCTGCCAAGGTAAACAAAACTGTCCACCTCCTCAAGGGCTTCTCCCTCAAGATGAGGCTTTACATATGCAGTTCTTCGCTCATTCTCTCACTTATAGATCTCTATTTTTTTAAAATATTTTTATAAACCACGTTTTTATAAGTGGACTAAAAAGAAGAAAAATAATTTAAAACTTATAATTTCAAGTACTTTCATTAAATATTTAAAAAACGTGGGGCGGGTGCTTATGAGGTTTTACATATGCAGTTGCCTCATTCTCGCACTTATATATTTCTCTTTTGCCTTCTACATTATAAATCTTTAATTTTTATACCAAACACCCGCCCAGCGTTTTTAGCCCTATCAAGGCGAGTTACCGAATATTAGTAATAGATTGAATTACTATATAACGAGTTACCAAATTCTAGGTATTTTGGGATATTTTGAAGAAGTACTAAAAATAGCAGCCAATCGTCATTAAATCTGCATTTGTTGCAAGATTAGTGTTTACAAAATTAATGGTTTCTTCCTTGAATAAAGCAGTGAGCTAGTGATTACGTTGACTTTTGTTGAAAATAACCATGAAAAGATCGGCGAATGAACCGAGCACTTCCACAGGAAAAAGAGAGGGGCCTACACATTTCACACGGCAGCAAGTAGTGGAAGCTTTAGACGGTAATTCTGCAGTTTTTACACGTATATTATTTCACAGCGAAATTTAATTTTGTCTTGAGTCTTGAGAACTTACGTTTTTAATTTATTAAATACTTTATTATATATTGTATTTTAGCTATTAGGCTACAACTCAAATGTGTAATTTGTATTAATGTCTAAGGCTTCTTTTCAGCCCTTGAAGCTAAATAATTGGAGTAGGATACATCCATTCTGTTTATCTAGCATTCTACTTGCCGGATTGTCACAGTAAGATACGAAATGAAATTTTCTCACTTAAAAACAAACAAAATAAGAATCAAACATCTAGAAACGTATTAAAAAATGAAATTGTCTTTAAAATAAATATTTATTTATCTTCTAAGAACATAACAAATATGAATAACTAGATGCCCCGCGGCGTAGCATACGCCGCAGACTTGCTCATGGAGAGTGCAAAGAAAGTGGATAAATAACGGACACAAACTACAGCTCGAAGAAATCAATACAGTGCGAGTGAACGTCGGTTGGGCGGGGGTGGGGTACTGCCAACTCATTGTTGGTTTAGAGACATTTGCAGGCGAAATTCGGTACACCCCTAACTTCTATGAAGGCAGCTATAAAACAATAATCAATTTAAAATCGAAGTTACATAAGCGATAATCGGTTTTCAAAAACACGCAATTAACAACCCTAAATATGACTAACCCTCGCTAGGGTCAACCAATCACAGTTTATGTTTAAGGGATGGTAGTATTAAATGGGAGGCGGGTAACAACAACCTCAGTGTACATGTCTTCACGTTTACTCGCTATTTTTTATTTACTTAGTGCTGCTTTTTGTGTCTGTACTCTCACCCCCCTCCAACCGTTATTTGCACTGTCTATGATGAGCAAGTCTGCGGTGTATGCTACGCCGCGGGTCTCTCCAGAGTTCCTTCTTTTCATTCAATCACAGTCGTTTGCCCAAACCCACCTCATTTTGACAACTGTGTCTTTCAGGAAGTCTTCACCCGTCACTAAATCATTAGCAGCGTATGCTACGCCACGGGTCAGCTAGTGTTGGCAATAAAGGGGTAAAAGAACGGGCACAAACAGACATTTTTAAAATTTAAAAAAAAACCAATGTTTTCGCTGAGGCTTGAACCCAGGACCTTCTCCGTATGAGGCGGACGTGATAACGAGTACATGACGAATCTCACGTTAGTCTGTGAAGGAACAATGCAAGTGAAACGCAAGGCCTATTGTTGGTCTCAACATATTGGTCGACCCCAGCGAGGGTCATTCGTCATGCTCGGTTGCACATACTTGCGTCGTGGTGGCTCGCATAGTCCCATGAAGAGAGTTATATATATATATATATATTTATTTATATTAGGGCTGTGGAAATTAACGATTAATTTTTCGATTAATCGAAAAAAAAATTCGATTAAAAATAATTCGATTAAAATTAAAGAAAAATTTATAATGTTATGTAAACATTTTATTAATAAATAATTAATTATTGATAATTAATAATAATTTATATATTTTTTAACGTACAAATTTCTCCCGCGTAATATTATAATTTATTTTATTAATTTATGTGGACCGGCAGACGTCAACTAAAAAATGGCTGACAGAATCAGCGCAGTTAAATGCAAAATATAACTGGAAAGTTGAGCAAAAATTTTGTTTTTAAGCTAACTGCGGATGGCAAAGTCGAAGATGGTGAAAAAGTTTTTTGTGTTCACTGCCATAAACAATTCTCTTTTAAAGGATCAAATACATTATACAAACCAAACATCCACTACAGTATCAGAAACTTCAAATGAGACAGTCTAAAGCTATGTGAACGATTGTTCAGTTCGGCTTGTTATATTGTCAATAAGACCCGCTCATCACTTGAACCAAGTAATGTCAATACACTTGTCTGTTTGCGTTGTTGGTTAAAAGATGTCATATAAAGAAGACATTCCAGTGTTATTTCGATTTTCGACAAGTACGTTTAATAAATGTTACTTATGACACCATAAATTTCAATTTCGGCTTTAATCGATATTAACGATTAATTAATCGATAATTGTTCAAAAGTTAACGATTAATTTTAAATTAATCGATAACAGCCCTGATATATATTTATAGACTTATATTTATTTACTTTTTAAAAAAAATTCAAGACAGTAAATTTATTTTTGCACGAATAAAAAACATCTGGCAAGCCGGGCCTTAGTAAACAAAATGGACGGATCGTGACCGGATTATGTATCATAGAGAGCCGAAACAATGCCTTAGAAATTAACACAAATTAACGTTGTAATAGCTAAAATACAACATTATAATAATGTATTTAATAAATTAAAACTTAAGTTCTCAAGAGAAAAATACATTTCGCTGAGAAATAATATACGTGCAAAAACTGCAGGATTACCCTTTAGACGATTCAAAAGGTGATGAAGCAATTTTGATCAATATGATTATTCTAGTTCTAGTGACGTTTACATTGATCGTGATCTCGATAGTGATAGGTCAAGTGATGATGATGATAGATCCAGAGCTAGACCAACGGTTATGGGAATGGGGCATGTCCTTCAAACAGATTTTCCTGGTGACAATGTTCCAGATGATGTCTGGACTTCAACCTTTTTGGCTCCAACAATAGACTTGAACTTCAATGACGATGGAACGGGGAACAAATAGAAACGTTTTTCCAGTATCCTTGAAGAAGGTGGGCAAGCTTGCGAGAGGTGAAAGTCGCTATCAATGTCAGGGCAGCATAACCTTTATGGTATGGCAGGATCGGAGGCCAATTACATTCATCTCAAACTTTCATGAACCAACACATATGGGAGTAGCAAACAGAAGAAACGAAGATGGAACACTTGATGAAGTTCCGATGCCACAGCTCATCCAGGACTACAATCGCCACATGGGCGGTTGTGACAAAAATGATCAAATGACGCGCCTCCATCGCTCACGCCATCATTACATGTGGCCCCGTCGCCTTTTCATCAAATTCTTTATGTGGTACTGCTACAATTCATTTGTTATCTATGTGTCTAAGGGCATGACAAGACACACAGGACATCATGGCCATCCACTGCACCCGTCTCCATCACCAGCCGTCTCGAATTAGTCCTGTCGCTGGATAAGATGGCCTCGGGCGAGAGAGTGAGATCGACGAACTGCGCAACTCCTTCTTACTTAAATCCAAGTCACCGCGCAAGTCACTTTTGTCATCCATCCCATACCAGCGGTCGAAACAAAAAGAAGAAAACGAGGATATTTCCTCTCATATTGGGCGCATGGAATGTGCGCTCACTCCTGGACAGAGACGATGCAGACAGACCTCAGAGGAGAACAGCCCTGATTGGTAAAGAACTCGCTAGATATGGCATCAACGTCGCAGCCCTGAGTGAGACCAGGCTCGCGGGAGAAGGAGAGCTCTGCGAAAGAGGATCTGGTTACACATTTTACTGGAGTGGCAGACCCAGTGAGGAGCGACGTGAGGCAGGCGTTGGGTTTGCAGTTAAGACAACTCTTGTCGGAAAGCTGGCTGGACTTCCCAAGGGAGTGAACGACAGGCTCATGACCATGAAACTCCCACTGGCTGGAAAGAAGCACCTCACCATCATCAGTGCCTACGCTCCAACCATGACTAATCCAGATGACGTAAAGGCAAAGTTTTACGAAGAACTTCACACTGTCATTGCCGACTTTCCAAAGGCGGACAAACTCATCTTGCTAGGTGACTTCAACGCAAGAGTTGGCAAGGACAACGTTGCCTGGGAAGGAGTCCTTGGACACCATGGAGTGGGTCAATGCAAAAGCAACTGTCTTCTTTTACTCCAGACCTGCACTGAACTTGAACTGCTGATCACCAACACGATCTTCCGCCTCCCCACTCGTAACCGGACGTCATGGATGTACCCCCGATCGAAGCACTGGCATCTTATTGACTACGTCATCGTGAGGAAGAGGGACAGGCAGGATGTACGAGTTACCAAATCCATGTGCGGCGCTGAATGCTGGACAGACCACCGCCTCATCATCACCAAGCTCAACATCCGCATTCAGCCTAAACGACGCCCGCAAGGGAAGAAGGCCCCGAAACGGCTTAATGTTGCCAAACTGAATACCGACAGCGGCAGTTCTTTGTAGATGCTCTGGAAAAGTGCTTGAAATCAACCTCTCCGGGAAACCAGAGCGTGGAGGCATCACTCAGAGAGCTGATTTACACCACAGCTAAAGAGACCCTGGGCCCCCAGACCAGGAAACATAAGGACTGGTTTGATGAGAACTCCGAAGACATCAAGCAGTTATTGGATGAGAAACACCACCTTCACCAAGCTTACCTCAATAACCCCAAGTCCACGGCAAAGAGAGATGCACTCAACAACATACGCAAGACTGTTCAGCAGAAGCTCCGTCGGATGCAGGACGATTGGCTCGGCAATAAAGCAGCCGAGATCCAAGGCTATGCAGACAGGCGTGACTATAAAAACTTCTACGACGCCTTCAAAGAAGTATATGGCCCCACGCCCTCAGGATCAAACCCCCTCCTCAGCGCAGACGGTAACACTCTCATCACAGACAAAGAGAAGATCTTGGAGAGATGGGTCGAACATTTCGATGACGTCCTAAATCGCCCTTCGACAATCAAGAACGAAGCCATCAATCGTCTACCCCAAGTGCCCACAAACAAAGCACTGGATGACCCCCCAACCTTGCTCGAGACCCAGAAAGCAATCTATCTTCTCTCCAGTGGCAAAGCACCTTGTTCTGATGCCATACCAGCTGAGGTCTACAAGGAGGGGGGAACAGCCCTGACTGAAAGGCTCCACCAGCTGTTTCTCTTAATATGGCAGCAAGAGACGATCCTGCAGGACTTCAAAGATGCCACCATCATACATCTATATAAGCGAAAAGGAAGTAGACAGGCTTGTGAAAACCACAGGGGCATATCCCTGCTTTCTATCGCAGGAAAGATCCTTGCCAGAATCCTCCTCAACCGCCTCACAGTCCACCTTGACCAAGGACTCCTGCCTGAAAGTCAGTGTGGATTCCGAAAAGAGCGAGGAACCATCGACATGGTGTTCGCTGCCAGGCAGCTGCAAGAGAAATCTCAGGAGCAGAACTCCAACCTGTTCTCCACCTATGTCGACTTGACCAAGGCTTTTGACACTGTTGGCAGAGAGGGTCTGTGGAAGATCATGGCCAAGTACGGTTGCCCAAGGAAATTCATCGTCTTGGTGCAACAATTCCATGAGGGCATGCAGACCAGAGTCCAGGACAGCGGGGAATTTTCTGATCCTTTCCCAGTCACAAACGGGGTCAAGCAGGGCTGCGTCCTGGCACCAACACTGTTTAGCCTCATGTTTTCTGCCATGCTGACAGAGGCCTTCAGAGACGAGGATGTTGGTGTCAACCTGAAGTACCGCACAGATGGCAAGCTGTTCAACCTTCGGAGGCTCCAGGCAAAAACCAAGGTTATGACAGACATCATCAGAGACCTGCTGTTCGCTGATGACTGTGCCCTCAACGCTGTCTCAGAAGCCGACATGCAACGCAGTGTAAACCTGTTCTCCAGCGCCTGCACAAACTTTGGTTTAACAATCATCACTAAGAAGACTGAGGTCCTCCATCAGCCCGCGCCTGGAAGGCCCTACGTAGAGCCAAACATCACTGTCAACGGCCAGAGACTCAGCACAGTGCACCGGTTCACATACCTAGGCAGCACACTGTCTCAAAATGTCACCATCGATGACGAAGTGAACGTCAGAATTGCTAGAGCCAGCTCCACTTTCGGCAGGTTGTACCCTAATGTCTGGAACAGAAGAGGCATTACCATCCAGACCAAGCTGAAAGTGTACAGGGCAGTGGTGCTCCCCACACTGCTATATGCTTGTGAAACTTGGACTGTTTATCAGCGCCATGCAAGAAAGCTTAACCACTTTCATATAACAAGCCTCAGGAAGATTCTCGGCATAAAGTGGCAGAACAAAATTCCAGACACAGTGGTACTGACCAGGGCAGGTCTCCCCAGCATCTTCACCCTCATGATGCAGACCCAGCTTCGCTGGGCAGGGCACGTTGTCCGAAAGCTAGACGAGAGACTGCCAAAGAGAATCTTCTATGGTGAGCTCCAGTATGGCCAGCGGTCCCACGTTGGGCAAAAGAAACGCTTCAAAGACACACTAAAAGCCTCAATGAAAGCGTTTGTCATCAATCCAGACACGTGGGAACGAGCTGCAATGGTTCGATCCACCTGGCGCTCTTCCATCCACGAAGGTGCCGGGTCATGCGAGGCAAACCGGATCACCGCCGCAGAAAAGAAGAGGCAAGCCCGAAAGGCCCATGCTGTCAACCCTCCAGGAGATTTCGCACTCGTCCCTTGTCCCTTCTGTTCCCGAACCTTCCGTGCAAGGATCGGCCTAATCAGCCATCTGCGCACGCACAGACAACCCTCGGATGACTAGAGTGGTCCTCGTCGTATCGACGGACGAACGAACATGTGTCTAAACTAGAAATAGGTGACAAAAAGCCCATGTTTTACATTAGATATATCCAGAAACTCTGCATTGAACTGATTGGCTATTACCGCTCAACAGCCATTCGTCGAGGACAAATGGACCATGTCCCCAACGCCACACACCAAGCAACCACTGGCCTTAAATTCCAGAATCAACTGCTTCCAATCATGTCTGCACTGTCTGCAAGGAAAAAACACCTTCAATACAACAGAGCACACCCTTGAGTAGCATACAAAGACAACCCACACAAATAAGTCAAGACCAACGTCAGGTACTCTATGTGCAAAAAATACCTCTGTGTAAAGCATGGCTCAACCTGATGGGATGACTACCACTCCAAGGTGCAATACTGGTGTTAGATGGAAGCATTTTCAACTAATTAAACAAATTATCATAGTAAAAAAATATAATAAAAATCTAATGTTTTTAAATACAAAATTTGCTGCGCGGTAATTCTAAACTTCTGCGTTGTGTCGGTCGAAAACCTGCACGGCTGCGCAGCCTAAAGGGAACATTGGTGCAAAGTTGTACAGCATTCATTTTAAAATATTTGTTTAAATACTAAATTTTATGTGCGGTAACTATAAACTGCTGCGTGGCGTTAGATATATGCGTGGCCGCGCAGCCACTCAGCTAAATTGAACATTGGATGGAAGGTTGAGCTTATTCTGACCACTGGTTTGCATTATACTAGCAATTTCCTAACCCATGTACATTTACTTAATTATTGCTGGGGAGGCCATGCTCGGATTTAGTAGGTTTAGTCATATTAAATCAAAGTACTTGAACTTATAAGTTTTAAATTATATTCTTCTTTTTAGTCCACTTATAAAAACGTGTTTTTTTTTAAATCTTTTTTTTACCTCTATTTATTAACTAATTGTTTATTTTCGTTGAGGACGGCTTCTATTCAAAACTGTCGATGTCTTTTTGTATCCCTCTCAGGTTGACCCATTCCCTCTCTACTAACTTCGTTTCTACTAGTATGAGTACAGCCCTACCCCTTCCTCCCCTTGACATCAACACCTTATTTACTCGACACACAATCCTCGTGAACTCAGCAGGTCAGCCAAAATTATTCATTTTATGTATGGTAGTCTTGTAACACGAGAAAAGTGGGGATTGGCCCTTTACCGGAATGACGGGGTAGCCATCTTCCGAACTGTGCATGGCACTCATATCATGTATATTTAACAGATATGATAAATTTGTGAAAATAATTCAGGAATGAATGTTTTAAAATACAATATCCCATAGCTTTTCGTGAATCAAGTTGAACAACTTCCTTTCTTCTCCCTTTGGTCCCAAATCTATCCACTCCTACCCCCTCATTCCCACCCCCAACAAAGATCCATCAAATTCACTCTTTATGTTTCCCTCACATTGCATTCATGTATAGACAAACTTACATCATCGTCCTTTGGTCAAATATGTTAGCACTGAATTTTGGCCGAAATAAAACGCTTTTTGCGACATTCAACCGAAAACTCAAGATGTATTGACCAGCTCCAGATATAAACTCTGTGGTGAATCATTGATGCAATTTAAAAATTGAACATTACTATCAATGCTTACGTCATGAATTAGTCATACGAAATCCCAAAAAGCATCATTATGGACCTACATTTGCTGTTTGTAACTGTAGTTACAAATTCGGTCGGCCTTGAACTCAATAGGCCCTAGCACATTAGATCCAGTCATTTATTTCTCACATTCCAAGTATATTATATGCACAGGCTCATAGACGAATTAACTCATCGCCTTTATTTAACTATACTTTAATCTACTAGATACCGAGAAGGAATAAACTGAAGAGTAGAAAAGGAATTATTTTTTAAGCAGATAAGTTAATAGTTAATATATAAATTTGTGGAACTAGAAAGTGAAACTATTAAATAAGAAAAAGTAATTTCTCTGTCTTTAGTTTGGTCAATTCAAAAGAAGCCATTAATGACTAATCCCTCACAAGTAAGATTCGTTTTTTAATTATTTTTTATTATTTTTAAAAAAAAATATTTATTAGAACTTAATTCAAACATTCGTCTTAATGAAACCATACTTTCGACCAATCTCTTCTATCCGCTTAGAAAACAAAATACTCTTGAACGCAGGGTACAGTTCTAACGGGTCGTACGGTCGTCTGTCTATACTCTATACAAATATGACTGCCTACATTTGGAGAAGAAAACTGGTTGAGAAAGCCAAGGATTAATCATCTGCCTAGAAATAAAATGTCCTCCAAAGTCACACACACTTTACTTAGACAGAACTGGTGTTGGTGACTTTAATGTAACGACCGGCTTCTTGTATAGTTAGTTCTCTATTACAAGGAGGTAACAAAGCAGTAATAAAGACATCTGTGTTTATTTAGACTTTTTCAATAAACTTCATATTAATCTTTGAATCTAACTTAATATCATTTTTTATTTGATGGATCTTAGAGTAATTAATTTTTTTTAAACACATAACAAATATTAACTGATTATATATATAGAAGTGTAGAAGAGCAAAATCATTGGCCTCAGGATTTTAAAAATCAAATTGAAGTAGATAATTTTGTTTTTGAAACTATCACTTCCCATACCGTCAATGAGTAACAACATTTAAAAACTGTTTAGTATTTTAAATAAATTTTTATTACAAACTGAAAAGAAAGCCTTTAAGAAATATACTTTAAACACATTAATGAATTTTAATATTTATTTTTCCAAACTTTCAATTATTGAATAATTTCTAAAAACAATCACCCACAACTTTCTTCATCGAACTAGACGCTATCAACCATGCGGCCCACCGAGTAGATACAATGACCTGCCAGTCAAAAAATGTACTAGTAATGAAATTCAAACAGGTACACATCAAATTTGTTTGTTAATTTTATATATGTAACATACTTTACAAAATTAAATCTGATTTCAGCAAGTAAATACAGCTGTAGTTATTATTAATGATAAGTAGCAAAATGAGTTCAGATGGATGAAGTGTATTTTGTTTACCAGGGTCAGGTTGTTTGTGGGGGATGCAGCCCTCGACCAGGGTCAGGTTGTTTGTGGGGGATGCAGCCCTGACCAGGGTCAGGTTGTTTGTGGGGGATGCAGCCCTTGACCAGGGTCAGGTTGTTTGTGGGGGATGCAGCCCTTGACCAGGGTCAGGTTGTTGGTGGGGGATGCAGCCTTTGACCAGGGTCAGGTTGTTGGTGGGGGATTCAGCCCTTGATCTGTGTCAGATTGTTGGTGGGGGATGCAGCCTTTGACCAGGGTCAGGTTGTTGGTGGGGGATGCAGCCTTTGACCAGGGTCAGGTTGTTGGGGGATTCAGCCCTTGATCTGGGTCAGGTTGTTGGTGGGGGATGCAGCCCTTGACCAGGGTCAGGTTGTTGGTGGGGGATGCAGCCCTTGACCAGGGTCAGGTTGTTGGTGGGGGATGCAGCCCTCGACCAGGGTCAGGTTGTTGGTGGGGGATGCAGCCCTTGACCAGGGTCAGGTTGTTGGTGGGGGATGCAGCCATTGACCAGGGTCAGGTTGTTGGTTGGGGATGCAGCCCTTGACCAGGGTCAGGTTGTTGGTAGGGGATGCAGCCCTCGACCAGGGTCATGTTGTTGGTGGGGGATGCAGCCCTTGACCAGGGTCAGGTTGTTGGTAGGGGATGCAGCCCTTGACACATCTCATAAGTGATAAAATAACACATGCCTTCATACGAGTTTGAGACCCCTGAACTAGATGCTTTGAGCGCCTAGTGAAAACAGCGCAGATTATATAAACGGATAGAATGAAAATGTAAACAGAAAACGCTGCAACAAACTCAAGAAAAAGATTAAAGTGCAAGTAACTAAAAATAGAAATAAAGGAATATACAACTTTTATTTTCCAAGCATCTATCTCTTAAATCACTATTTGAGTGGATTTCAACTTTAACAAAAAAAGGAAGCACCTCTAGTACATTATTAGAATACGTATTTTTGTTAAAGGTCTTAAAGCGTCCTCTTGAAAAGTATGTATTTCTCATATTCTGAAAACCAAGTCTATGCATTACTTTGGTTGCTGTCACGAGTTTAACTAAATGTAACAAGGTGTTCAAAGTTCGAGAACCGATCAGCAGATCATGTTAGTAGTAACATTGTTGTGATGCTTGCAACTGCTGACAAAGACAATGGTAAACACGATTACATGAAATAGAGACAGTGGTCAGAAATAATGACCATGAACACAAATAACTTCAACAGAATCACTTTGAACAGTTAATAGCAATAAAGGTGTTATGGAGGTGAAGGATGAGTAAAAAGAAACAACACCACAGGACCACAGGATTTACCGGGCTCTATAGCACATTACGTAATGTGAGTAGGTTAGGGTGTTAGCACCTTTCTCCTAACCAGCGAGCTGAAATACTGTCTGAAATAAACCAGATAATGACGTAATAAGCGCATTTTTTATTTTAAAAGCTAGGTGTCAAGTCACAAAAGTAACTGCATTGTTTTTGTAGCTGTTGTTTTCAAAATAAATCAGTTTTAATTAGCAACCCAGGAAAAGTTTAGCTGTCACTAGACTGTCATCTGCTTAAAAAAAAATTAAAGAGACAACATACAGAAGAATGGCAATAAACAAGAATGGAAAACAGAGACCATAAAATCAGCAAGTAATTACTTCATTGTTTTGTTCTTCTTCGTTCAAATGATGTTTCGAAATGTATTTCTAAGTTTACAGTTGACCAGTTTCTCTTTGTTTATTACTTTCCTTTGTCAGGACAAAAACAACGCTAATGTCGGAGTCATGTCAAATATTATTTTAAAATAGATGAGACAAACATTGCAAAATAGTTTATGTAAAACTAATCAGGGTATCGTTCGTTTGTCAAGATATTAACAACAGTATTTATAAATGGATGACAAAACAACAACATTAGCCTAACTTCGCAAAATATTTACCGGCTTCGTAATTTAACTTATTTAACAACGTCATTAGCCGAAAACGTACAATTTGACAAGACAGGTTCGGACTCAAAAGTGATTCCAACCGTTCTAAAGATATCTCTACCTACACTCCTCTTTTAAGTGCACTTATATGTAAATAAAAGCGTGTCCATTTAAAAAAAAAGATTTTTTAAATATTTTATTTTCTACTTTTTAGTATCAAATCCATTTTTGGACCTTATCAATTCAATATCATTAGTTTAACTTCATTGTCAATAACTTCATGTGTTGAAAAAGATAGATTATTAATTATAAATTTATGTATTAACAAAAAATAGAGTCCCTAACTGAAAATTGAACTCCGTACCTCCAGATCAGCTCGATCACACTAACAATTTTACCAGGAAGCCTTGACCAACGCGTTCTTTTTAAACTTGTAATAAAAACTCTTTACAATCAACTTCTGACGTCAACACATTTAAATTACTTGAATCCCTCTAGAGAGAATTGAGGTGTGGTTCATTGGTGTGAGCTATAATACAGACATAAACTAAAAACTAATAATGCATTAATTTAATTACGGTACATTCCATCGATCTGAAATTTTGATACAATGCATTGTCAACCTTGATTTATCTGTGGTAAAATTTTTAGATCTCTAGGACCATCAGAAGTGGTTTAATTTTACGTTACAAGATTTGACGAATACAACATACGACAAAATACAACATACAAATAGTGTGACTTAAATAAAAGCGTGTAAAATAATAAAAATATAAATTATTAATAAATTGGAAACAAAATATAGAAATATTTTCTTATATTCTAATCGAATTTTAGTCGATCAAATTAATTTTACTAAATTAAATTTTTTAAGGATTAATCGATTCATTAAACTTTAATTTTCACAGCCCTAACTTTCATTTCTTGTTTTTTTTTAATTTGTTTTTTTATTAAAAATATTTAAATTAGTTTCAAAAGACATAAATTTCCTCTTTTTAAATCCCTTTTATTAACTTCGAAATCTTGTCTCTCTCTCTGTCTGTCGTCGTCTCATTGTCTCTGTCGTGATCTCTGTCGTTCGCGGGCAAGCAGAAAAACAAAAGTAATAAATGGCACACTTCCCGTGATGCTATCGAGCTGAAAGTTTGCACATAGACTCGTGTCACCTAACAATGCATCGTATCAAGATTTCAGATCGATCGAACGTACTGTAAATAAATTACTTCATTTTTAGTTTATCTCCATATAACATATGTAATTCAAATTCACCGTTTGTTATTGTTTTTCTTTCACGTGCCAGTTCAGTTCACGCGTTGACGCCACCCGTCGATGTCCACACCCCACCCCCTTCCCCTGGTTTTAAAGCCAGGGGATATCATTCGGTTTCAGTCTGTAAATGTTTGTCACATTTGAACATAATAAATACTTTTAGTTATGTCTGATATATTAGGGATTTATTGTCAGAAACTTTGTTTTTACGTGTTGTTTAATTAAATCCCTTAAATTAACTTCATCCTCTTGTCTCTCTCTCTCTCTCTCTCTCTCTGTCTCTCTGTCGTTGTCCAGCTCGCGAAAAAACAAAGGTAAAAAATGACGCACTCTCTGATCCTATCGAGCTGAAATTTTGCACATAGACTTGTGTTGTCTAACAATGCATTGTATCAAAATTTCAGATCGATCGAATATACCGTAATTAAATTAATGACTTTTTAGTTTATCTCTATGTATCTCCATGTAGCATATGTAGAAGTCTGCTATAGTGGAGCTCCAAGGGTCACTGGAGTTTCACTCCGGCCCTCGATGTCACAGGGGCCTATCATGGTCTGTCGCGTGGTGCGTATTATATTGAACATAATCAATACTTTTAGTTATGTCTCATATATAAGGGATTTATCATCAAAAACTTTGTTTTTACGGGATGTTTTTAAAAAATACAAATTGGTGTAATCAGTTATTAAGGATGATATATGCAAAATTCTTAGATGCTAAATGTTAAGTGAAGCATGTGTACAGATTAAGGATACGTATAGAAAATAAATGTCTGACAACACACCGGTTACATCGATGAGATTATGGTAACGACCGAATCCTGCCAAATGTTATGAACTCAAGACTGGTCACGCTTGCTGGCGCATCCAAATTTATATCCCTTTATTACGTTCATCGAATGTTTAAAAAACAATAACACGCGTTAACGCAACAACTTTAAATTCAATCAACGTTAACGGCTTAGTTAAGCTGCTTCTCATGCGTGCTTTGTTGTAATTCTCTTGTAGAACTGCGGCTAGACACCGCTTCTAATAACCGGTGTGACTTTACAACACTTTGTCGTCAGTTTAATTACTTTAGAGTATAAACACAATGCGGCTTCACCAGCTTTACACTGAAACTATTTGGATGCCCACCGTTACCATCCTGAAATCTCTGAATGTGGTATTGATCACACCCGTTGGAGTAATTTAAAATTTAACAAAGAGAGAGTTTGTGATTTTCATATTACCCGTACCATGCAGACGTTGTTCGCCCTCATCTGCTTTATTTAACCCATAGCGACAACAAAAGGGTTTTGGTTTTAATATTGATGGTGACGAGGAAATAGGCCATAGTGCACTGAACACAATTCTGTAACGGCTAAATCGAAGATCTGATAAACAGGCAAATTGAAGAAATAGCGTGAGCCTAAGCCGTTTAAATAGTTTTGGTGGTCGCTGGGATTAGCTGGAGCTGACCAATATTTCGCTTAGACATTTTGTAAATTAGAAAATATCATGAACAAACCGCAAACATCAAATTTGTTTTAAGTTGAGGTTCTTATGTTTTTAGTTGCATTTAAGTGATGATTGTCATTAATTCGGCGTCCTGAATGTCATATAATTAATGTTGGAGTCCTTTCTTTGGTCATATACCAAAAGTTGGAGGCATAAAATTGACTTGAAATTATGCCACAATAAGACAATAGGTTCTCATAACTTATGGCAACTGAGAACATGGATCCAACCTAGTATTTTGAACTTACTATTGAGGTGCTGGTCCTGACAATTCCCTACTAAGAAAGTATTTTCAAGGTGCCTGTCTGTCTCGATAAAGAACTTCATGAAATCTTCCGTTGCAACTAATGTATTCATTGATTGTCTTTTTAAAATTTGCCTGTTCTTATAGAACCAACTAATGTTTTTTATGTGACTTTAATAAGTCGCGTTTCATTTTATCCTTCAAAAATGAGTATGTAAACCCATTGAAACAGACTCCTTAGAATTAAAAATTTGCAATCAAGATATAAGGTCTAAATAGCCTAAATAAATTATCTGAAAATGAGGAATTGGTGAGTTTTTTTAAAAAGTATAGATTTTCAGCCGTTTAAACAAAAGTCAAAACCGTTAGGACCTTTTTTGAACAGCGTTCCCGTAATTCGTTCTCTTAGCAAATAATAAAAACATATTTATATTTTAGAGCGGGAATCGTGGTTTAAGTTTTAAATAGGTGTAAAGGCGTGCTTTTGTTTACATTTTACGTGTCACGCTGAGCTCGGCCCAGCGATCGGTGACAAGACCTTTTCCCTCTCCCCCCCCCCGGTTAAAAGCAAAAGGGAGTTAAGACAGATTCAGTCTGTAAATATTTGTCACGTTTGAACATTATCAATACTTTTAGTTATGTTTCATGTATAAGGGATTTATAGTCAAAAACTTTGTTTTTACGGGTTTGTTTTATTACGTGGTTGTTTTATTTAAATCCCTTATATTAACTTCACGACCGTCTCTCTCTGTCTCTCTCGCTCTCTCTCTCTCTCTCTGTCTGTCATTCGTCGTCGGGCGGACGGAAAAACTAAAGACAAAAATGACCCACTTCCCGTAATACCATCGAACTGAAATTTGACACATAGACTTGTGTCACCTAACAATGCATCGTATCAAAAATTTAGCTCGATCGAACGGACAGTTATTACATTAATGCATTTTTAGTTTATCTATATAAACTGTATGTAGCGGTCGCTATTGTTTACATTTTACGGGTCACTTGGCTTCACGCCAGCCATCGATGACCACATCTCGTTGAGGAGGAGTTCACTCAGTTTTAGGCTGTAAATGTTTGTCGCGTTGGAACATAATCAATACTTTAAGTTCTGTCTCACATATAAGGGATTTATAGTCAAAAACTTTGTTTTTACGGGGTTGTTTTATTATTAAATCCCTTACATTAACTTCACCGCCGTCTCTTTCTGTCGTTCGTCGTCGGGCGGGCAGAAAAACAAAAGTAAAATATGACCCACTTCCCGTAAAGCCATCGAGATGAAATTTGGCACACAGACCCGTGGCACCTCACACTGCATTGTATCCAAATTTCAGATCATTCGAACGTACTTTAATTAAGTTAATGCATTTTTAGTTTATCTATATAAAACTTAATGTAGGAGTCGTTATTGTTTACATTTTACGGGTCACTTGACTTCACGCCAGCCATCGGTGACAACATCTCGTGTTTTAGCCAGGTTTAATTCACTCAGTTTCAGGCTGTAAATGTTTGTCGCGTTAGGATATAATCAATACTTTCAGTTCTGTCTCATACAAGGGATTTATAGTCAAAAACTTTGTTTTACGGGTCTTTTTTATTTAAAACATATGGGTGGGTGTTAAACAACTAATGTTGGTAACTTATAACTTTTATCGGTACCCTTCTATCCCAAATGGTGCGCATTTTTTCTGATTCACTCGTTTATGATGAAGTTTTTAGGAAAATAAAACAATTCTCTTCTCCAGTATTTCCTAACCTTTTTCAAACCCCTCATCCTTAACTATTTGATCTCCAAACAAATTTGTAAATATTGCCTTAAAAACGGCAGGAATTTTTGAATATTGGAATTAAAACTTTACAAAAGTTATATAGCATTTTTTTTAAAGTTGGAAATAATTTTTCAGTGAAAACAAAGCGATTTGAAAAAAACTTTCTACATTATATAACATTTTTTTTTAAAATAAGCATGAAGAAAATTTTGAAGGACATGACCATTGTTTACTACTGCCACTCGAAGCTGGACAATAGTTGTGTCACTTACTTAAAGACAAATCTGTGTACAGTGGAGTTGGTCGACTTTGCTGATAATCAATATATAGAATACAATACTGTCCTAGGGGAAGGGGAGGGGTGTTCCACCCTTTGTGTTTCCTCCACACTCCAGGGGGAAGGGGAGGGGTGTGCCACCCTTTGTGTGTCCTCCACACTCCAGGGGGAAGGGGAGGGGTGTGCCACCCTTTGTGTTTCCTCCACACTCCAGGGGGAAGGGGAGGGGTGTGCCACCCTTTGTGTGTCCTCCACACTCCAGGGGGAAGGGGAGGGGTGTTCCACCCTTTGTGTTTCCTCCACACTCCAGGGGGAAGGGGAGGGGTGTTCCACCCTTTGTGTTTCCTCCACACTCCAGGGGGAAGGGGAGGGGTGTTCCACCCTTTGTGTTTCCTCCACACTCCAGGGGGAAGGGGAGGGGTGTTCCACCCTTTGTGTTTCCTCCACACTCCAGGGGGAAGGGGAGGGGTGTTCCACCCTTTGTGTTTCCTCCACACTCCAGCAGTTTCTGCTCAATGATTAAAAGCTGATTTCTTCTCCGTTGTTAAAATAACAGTTTTGTATCGCACTCCATGTAATGTCCCCACGCCTTTCCCTGGGCGCGGGGGACAATGTTTGAGAGCGCCCCTGGCTGGGGGAAAACCCTTTTATTGCACAAGATCAAAGTACCTTGTGATTGTGGTTTACATTTGAGGTGATTCTCTATACTTATGGGAATCTCTTAAAGTGTAAATGTTCAGCGCTTTAAATATATCGATTGTCTAAATCGAATCTTTCTTTTCCTAACTATATGACCCCTGACATAAAATCGGGGATTCTCAAAAAAATAAAAAAGCAGCACCCACACAACTATTTTTCTCTTAAGTTGTTAGACACTTTACATAATTTACATAAATGTATTCTTTTAGATCCAAATCTTTAATATAAAGATAATCATCATAAAACTCCAAAATTTTAAGTGTTGTTGCATATAGCTTCATCATAAGAATTTAAGTGATACACAGAAGCTTCAAGAAGACATTCTCTCACTGGGTTACTTTGATAACGATGACGCCGACTACCTTTTGGCACACAGCGTAAATTTACGAGAACCCTCTGACTTAGCTATATCGACATTTATTCATCAATAACAGCGAAAAGAAAATTAAAGTCTTATCTTATCTTATCTTATCTGTTTACAGACGCTCCTTCTATACAGAAGATTATTGCGTCCTACGCTTATCTATGGTTTGTGTTTAGTCCTGCATTTTTACTAGAGATTTAAATGTTGATAAAGTGTTGGTTTTCCTGGATTCTTCAGGCAACCCATTCCACGCCCGAATTCCGGACGGGAAGAAGGAAAACTTGTATGTGTTTGTTCTTGCATACGGAATAAGAAAGGTGTTTTTATCCTTATGTCTATCTGAGGGTTGTATTAAGTTATCTTTGTGTTGAATTTCTAAATTAGAATTAATTGCTTTATGTATGATTACTACTTTGCTCTTGGTTCTTCTATCCTCTAGTGTTTCAAGGTTTAATGATTTAACTAATGGTGTTACTCTTGTCAGTTTCGAATATTCTCCAGTAATGAATCTTGCAGCTCTTTTTTGAATTTGTTCTAGTTTATCAATGTTTTCTTTGGTGGATGGGTCCCATACAGAAGATGCATATTCTAGTGCAGGTCTCACCAAAGTGAGGTAGCATTTTAGTTTTATATCTCTATTACATTTGTTAAAGTTCCTTTTTATAAAGCCTAAGGTTTTGTTTGATTTTTTAATAACTTCATTGACATGGGGATTCCATGATAGTTTCTCATTTATTAAGACTCCTAAGTATTTTGCATCTTTAGTTTGGGTCAGTTCTTTTCCATGAATGTAATATTTTGAATTTATTTGTTTCTTTTTCTTTGTTACTCTTAACAGTTGACACTTTTCTGGATGAAAAGACATACTCCAGTTAGTTTCCCATTTTATCAATTCATCTAAGTCTTTTTGTAAAATTTTGCTATCTTGTTCTGATTTAATTGTTCTATAGATTATACAATCATCAGCAAAGTCTGGCCCATGTTAATTTTTCCCTCTTACCAGATAATTTTCTTTGAAGACCTTTTAAAAACGCCTACATACAAACGCCCACACAACTTAAATAAATGAGTGTGTGTGAGGGAGCTAGATGGCGTATTGTAAAGTAAAAATATTATTAGTTTTACAATTATACGTTTGACCTTACCGGTATCTCCTATACTCGGGAGAGATAGTTTTAAGGCTTTCAATTTACGAGATTAGATTATTAAAATATCGGTTTACAATTTTAAAACCAAATTATCGCCAACGGGGGATTGTCATTTCAAATGGTATTGAACGCTTAGCAATTCATCTCACCAGCCATTTTCAAAATCGTATTTCTCTTTTATTTTAAATAAACTTGAATATATCCCGTCTGCTTGAAAATTTATAACTTCTGTTTCCGAGAGTAAGGTCCCTTGCAATATCAGAAATCGTACAGTAAAGTTGTCTCTTCGTGTGATGAGATTTCATCCCATCATAACGATGACAATTGACATCTAAACATGTGTCTAATCATTTTCATCTGCTGGTATTGGGTACTGGCTGTCCATGTCTCTACTCGGACAGTCGTCTCGTTGCGTGTACAATGGCTTGTTGTAAATTAGGCCACATGAGTTTTAGTCAGGCACCTAGACCGCTGAAAAATATATTCTAGATATGGTTAGTTTTTTGGTCGGGTCATTGACGTTCTTTTGAGAAACCTTTTTAAAAAATTATTTTTAATGAACAATAATCATTCCGGAGAGATGTTTTTGAGTTGAAGGCCTTACAATACGAACTCGCAAACCAAATATATCAATTGTGGCTTAAACTTAGCTCTGCCCACCGCAAAGCGGGACGTGGAAGAAAAATTAATATAGAGCGTCTTATCGTATCTTATCTATACAGACGCTCCTTCTATGCAGAAGATAATTGCGTCCACAGACCATGACAGATGATCTGTTGGCAAGTGATGCAGCGTTCACAGGCCACGGCTTTGTGGGTTCCGCGCATTACCCAGCACCTAACTAGTGTTAGGTACCCATTCGGAGCTGGGTGACTCAGGAACGCCCTAGGCCCCGGGAACAAATCCTTGCCTTCACATGGATTCGAATCCGTGACCATCGGTACGCCAGTCGAGCGCGCTGCCACTCGACCACCGCGTCCCCAAGTGACTGGCAAAAACTGGTGGTGAGTCCAAGCGATAATGATAATAGTCCAAAGATGACAAATTGTAGTGATGCTTAAATTTGTTTTTAGATGCAAGATGACAGGAACAAATGTTCTGAGATGGGCTATGCATACATTCTAGGAAAAGAAAAGGGTAAAATTATTAACATCAATGTATACAGTTCTGCTAATCAGGTTTCTGTCTACTTAATTTAAGTGAAAACAATTCTACTTCAACAATGTCTATGAATACAACAGCCAGCAATTTACTTATCAGTGACACCAACCCTTGGATGATTAGTGACAGCTCTCGACAACTTGTCGTTATTTTCCTTCTCTGCATTTTCGGCACTGCCATAAACCTCGCCGGAATCATTGGAAATATTCTCAACATCTGCGTATTCGTCAAGATGGGAATCCACGACTCCACCAACATCAGCCTCCTCGGACTGGCCGTGTCCGACCTTGGATGTCTCCTGACGCTTCTGATCTCCTTCATCTGCTTCAACCCTCTCCTCCAGTCAGCGGACGTACCTTTCAACGCATTCGAGATCGAAAATGTCTTCGGTGGCTGGCCGCACGTCGGGTTCACCCGCATCACTGGCCTCATCACGGCCTTCGCCACCTTCGAGCGCTGCGTCTGTGTCGTACTGCCCCTGAGGGTCAAGAGCATCATTACCCCAGGGCGAACTGCCGTCGTTGTTACCGTGATATTCATCCTCAGTTTGACCAGCATCAGCCCGGCGTTCGTGGTCAATCAGCTGGCCTGGAAATTCTCAGCGTCACGCAATAAAACAGTTTTGGGAATCGTCCACACTGCGGATCAAGCTGAGGTCGAATCCATTGTGCTGCCGCTGACCAACTGCTACGGCTACGTCGCTTTTGTCCTTGTAGTCATCTTCACCGCCGTTCTGGTGACGAGCCTTGCGGCGAAAACAAAATGGCGGGGGGAAGCCACGAGAGTAAATAAAAACGCGAGGGATGCTCGAGTGGGAAAGATGATGGTGATGGTCTCAGGGATGTTTATCGTGGGGGCACTACCAGTGACTTTGGTATACGTGGCGATGGTAACGGTTCCGGGTTTCCAGAAAGGGGGCGCCTATGAGAACCTGTGCATCGTCACAGTATCGGCGGCTGTGGTGTTTGAGATGGTGACGTCATGTTTGAACATGATCATCTACATGAGGATGAGCTCCAGATTCAGGGCCGCCTTTGTGGTCATGTTTGGTGGACGCATGTGTTTTGGGGAGTCAAAGTAATGGCAATTATATACTGTATTTTTTCTATTCTCACAAGCCTTACAAACACATTGGAGAGACGTGTGCTATGTTCTCACAATCCTTACAAGAAACACATTGGAGAGACAGGTGCTATGTTCTCACACGCCTTACAAGGAACACATTGGAGAGACAGGTGCTATGTTCTCACAAGCCTTACAAGGAACACATTGGAGAGACAGGTGCTATGTTCTCACAAGCCTTACAAGGAACACATTGGAGAGACAGGTGCTATGTTCTCACAAGCCTTACAAGGAACATATTGGAGAGACAGGTGCTATGTTCTCACAAGCCTTACAAGCAACACATTGGAGAGACTGGTGCTATGTTCTCACAATCCTTACAAGGAATACATTGGAGAGACTGGTGCTATGTTCTCACAAGCCTTACAAGGAACACATTGGAGAGACTGGTGCTATGTTCTCACAAGCCTTACAAGGAATACATTGGAGAGACTGGTGCTATGTTCTCACAAGCCTTACAAGGAACACATTGGAGAGACTGGTGCTATGTTCTCACAATCCTTACAAGGAACACATTGGAGAGACTGGTACTATGTTCTCACAAGCCTTACAAGGAACACATTGGAGAGACTGGTGCTATGTTCTCACAATCCTTACAAGGAACACATTGGAGAGACTGGTGCTATGTTCTCACAAGCCATACAAGGAACACATTGGAGAGACTGGTGCTATGTTTCACAATCCTTACAAGGAACACATGTGAGAGACTGGTGCTATGTTCTCACAAGCCTTACAAGGAACACATTGGAGAGACTGGTGCTATGTTCTCACAATCCTTACAAGGAAAACATTGGAGAGACTGGTGCTATGTTCTCACAAGCCTTACAAGGAACACATTGGAGAGACTGGTGCTATGTTCTCACAAGCCTTACAAGGAACACATTGGAGAGACTGGTGCTATGTTTTCACAAGCCTTACAAGGAACACTTTGGAGAGACTGGTGCTATGTTCTCACAAGCCTTACAAGGAACACATTGGAGAGACTGGTGCTATGTTCTCACAAGCCTTACAAGGAACACATTAGAGAGACTGGTGCTATGTTCTCACAAGCCTTACAAGGAACACATTGGAGAGACTGGTGCTATGTTCTCACAAGCCTTACAAGGAACACATTGGAGAGGCTGGTGCTATGTTCTCACAATCCTTACAAGGAACACATAGGAGAGACTGGTGCTATGTTCTCACAAGCCTTACAAGCAACACATTGGAGAGACTGGTGCTATGTTCTCACAAGCCTTACAAGGAACACATTGGAGAGACAGGTACTAAGGAATATTTACGGCCCAACTTTGGAAAAATGACGTTTTGAGAAACCAAATGAACAAATAGATATAGACAAAAAGAGGCTGTTTGAAGACTAACCTTCAGGGCAAAGATCATGATGATTATTCGCTCATATATTGTTTTAGAGCAATAATAAATTAATGATGAAACAAATTGGTTAGCATTGATAAAGAAGCAGTACGATGGAGTAGAATGCATGTAGTGGAGATAGAATGGACTTACACTGACATCAAAAACTTGGCAAATTCTATCTTGAATTGCAAGAAGTAAACAGGAAGTGAAAGAGACCACGTGAGACGTCGGTAAGACAACACTGAGACAGAGAATGTGCGGTTGAAATGACAACAAAGAAAAAAAAACATGAGAAATAAATATATTTTAAGAAAGAAATAAACTTATTTTTTATATAATCAAAGGTTACGGCAAGGGCTCTCAAACTGCAGGCCACAACACACCGGGGTGCTGCTTGACACAAATTTATGAGATTTTTAAACTTTTAATTGATTTTGAGTCTACGCTAAGCAGCATGAAAATATTTTTTAAATATTAAAAAAAAATAAAAAATTAAATAATCAGTCAAGTCGTTTCGTTTGAATAGCCTACATTGATCAAATTACGACTACACTATAATAAACATTATAAAAAATACTAATAACATTCGGTAGATCCCAGCAATATTTAGATCTTGTTTCTTCAACACCACCCACCAACCCATATTCTTGGTTAAAATTACACGAGGCAATGTTTTCTCAAGATTGAACATTCGTTTGGTCCCGGGATGTGAATAGATAGATTAGATGAGGCGGACAGCCTTTGATATGAGTAGGTGTATGAATGTCGTTGAACAGGACTGGGCTCTACACGGACTGTCGTGCCAGAGGATGATGACAATTATACGGAACAATTAATTAAACCCAATTGTATTTTATTGACATTTAATTATTCTAAAGTCGGATAGGGGTAAAATTTTTATAACCTGCCGCCTCTACGATATGTTTGAAGTGTGCAGATGTAAACGAATAATCAAAATTGTATATCATCCATATACGATCGGTATATTGCTACTCACTAAAGCACGTTCACCACTGTTAAAACACTGATATCTTTACGGTGTAACGTACGCAGGTAGAGGGCTACACCTGGTTGCTTCGTAACACCTGTCGTGTGGCTGGCAGCATCTAAAAAAGGCAGATTATTATTACTCTTTTTCGTTTGATTTCACAAATGAAAATTGTTTTATTTTAAAAAATGTCATGGTTTGCTTTAACAAGCTGGCAAGGCCTGAGTTCCCTACGCTCCAGCAAAATGTAACCCAACAACACATTTAGTAGAGTTTGGTTAAGAATAAGTATCATAATTAAGGACTTTTAAAGGAATAAGAGAGATAACACTTTCAAAAAACAGCATCTAGCCATACCTCCAAACCATCCTCCTTCTCTCCCCCCCCCCATAAAATTCCCCCACCCCAAACATTCGGAAATATTTGTCAATTCAAATAATGGAATTGACCATTTGAAACATTTCAAAAAGTCCAACCATTGCCACCACCCTCTCCCCCCCCCCAGAAAGCCACTCATTTTAAATCTTTTCTCTTTTTTTTTAACTTTCCCATTTTAATTTGACCCTCCTCTATATTTTCTTCTTCTTTACTTCTTTTTATTTTAAAAAATCGTCTGTCTATAAAATCAATATTTAAATATCTTAAAACACAAGCAAATATATAGCGTTCAAAGATCAATCAACAAGATGTTATTTTATGCATTACTTATAACATTATGTATTTTCAATTAAATGTCTCAGCCCCAGTTTACAAAGCATAATTACTGAAGTATCAAAATAGTATATTATGCACTGAAAAGTAGTCTTAAATGGAGAAAAAATACGCACGATAAAATTTTATGAATTTTTTTTTAGATATCTTAAATGTATCTGGGTTTTTATAAAACGTTTGCTATACATATATTATATGTACGCAACGAATGGCTTTGGTTATTTTGAGAAAAGTAGTCGTATATGAGTTGTGTTTTAGTCATAACCCAACCCCTACCACCATTTTCAACATCCTAGCTCACCTGCCAACGTCATCTACCTGCCTCCCTCTATTCCTATGCAGTCAATACAAACAACAACAAAAAATAATAAAATAAATAAATAAAAACAGCCGTAGTTGTTGTAATGAAAAAAGTGTCACCTAGTGTTAACGTTCATGATAAAAGTTTCACAGCACTTCGCTTGACCACGCCACTACTCTGGTCATTGTCCGTTGAATTGAAGTTACTTGGCGCCGAACATGGATCTGCATAAACAGTCTAGGGTGGTATAGCGGTAGCGCGCTTGACTGCCGAACCGAGTCAGAGGCCGGTCACGGGTTCTATTCTTGGTACTGGCAAGGCCCCCGGGGCATTGTGCTAGCCACACAATCCCTTGCTCGTTAGTGGTGGCTAAATAAAACATGTGAACGCTACTTCACATGCCCGTCATGGACTGGAAAGGGGATTATTAATTGACCAAAAACTGATAATGATCTGTTTCAGTTTTTGTTTGGCTAAGGCAGCAAAGAAATGACTATACATTAATTTAAATAGTAAATACTTTGAGTATGCTTTTAATTAGAGTGTCGACATTTGAAACTATAAACATAATACATGTATTTGTAAGCAACCCATGGTTAAGCGATAACATAATAACATAACACCACTTTGCAGTCCATGACGGACTATGGGGCAAGTGAAGTAGCGTTCACAAGTTTTATTTAGCCAACACGAACGAGCAAGGGATTGTGTGGCCAGCACAATGCCCCGAGGGCCATGCCAGCACCGAGAACAGAACCCACGACTCTCTTCTACCTCGGTTAGCCAGTCGAATCTTACGAAAAGACCCAGATGAATTAATTACCCCAATCCTAACTTAACTTTGGCATTTAGAATATGATCAAAATGCTATTAGTCAAATAAATATAAATATTGAATTATTCTCAACTGAAAAATCTCCAGGTGACTAACAACGAGAGACAGCACGCTAGACTGGCACAGAATATTAAGCATGCAATTTTTGCGCATGCTCCACGGTCACATTTAGTGAAGTGATTCTGATTCTCGCCACTTGTGATGAGATAATATCTAAGTATATTTTACTTTCTGTAAATTAGTTGAAGCTCGAATTACAAAAGTTTAAAATATTAAAATTTGGACATGTCATTTATTGTCATAGTCTTACATGTTATTCTTTTGGCGTTAGCTTTCACTTTTAAAGCTCCCGCTAGAATAAACCGACCTTTAAAATGTGTTTAAAAGACCCAAATAACCATTTTGTTGATTGATATCATTTTCAAAAAGTCAACATTTGCAAGTATCTACACCGAATACATCCCATGACAATTGCTAATTTTACGCTTCATGACGAGAACGACAGTTTTGAGATCAGATTCATCGGGTTACAGATGGCATTTCGTGGTTTGAGGTGGGTTCACCTTCAGGGGCGGCCTTTCTGCCAGCTCCAACCCGGGGCATCATCACACACTCAGCGATTCTCGCCATTTCATGTAGAGACGAGACATTTGAGCCTACGTCCAGAGTATCTTTCCGTGTTTACGTAACTTTCACTCGGCAAGGGAGATAACGCGGCGAATAATAGTGTGTATGTTTATCACCCTGGATAAACAGGTTCTACTTTTTGGCCAATCCCCCCATCCTTCCCCTGACTCTAACCGAGGAGGTCAAGGTTGTAACTTCTCATTCAACATTATGTCGTTTCCACGCTTTCTATCAGGACACACGATGTTGTTTTTGGCAGGACGCCACGTGTTATTTCCCTTACTCAACTTTGCGCCCTTTTGAGATTTCTTTCCGACCTCCCAAATAAAATGAAGTTCCATTCACATCTCGGTGTGTTGTAACATTTTGGAGTTGTAACAATTTGTTTCTATAAAAAATCTTATTCTAACAAGTAGGAAGATTAAGAAAAATGTAAAATTGACACAACATAATTGACACTTATATAACATTATAACTTATAACGTTTTTTTAAAAGAGTCTTTGAATTGAATGATTGTGTTATGTTGTCAGGTTTAAGAAGGTATGACCAGACTAGAATAAAATAAAGGTGGTGGGGTGGTAGAAATAATTGGTTGGTCCTAGGAGAAGCCGTGAGGAGATTCGGTGGAGGCAGTACAATCATTGGCGTAGCCTGGGCAAGGTTTTAGGGTGGTTGAAACGGTAGCATTTACTCTTGGCTGAACAAAATCTCCCGAAAAAATTTGAACCCGACGCCTGGCATGATGATATGGTGGATACACCGCTTTCTGTCCACTAACCACAAGTTACCGGAGGATACACCGCTTTCTGTCCACTAACCACAAGTACCTGAGGATACACCGCTTTCTGTCCACTAACCACAAGTTACCGGAGGATACACCGCTTTCTGTCCACTAACCACAAGTTACCGGAGGATACACCGCTTTCTGTCCACTAACCACAAGTTACCGGTGGATACACCGCTTTCTGTCCACTAACCACAAGTTACCGGTGGATACACCGCTTTCTGTCCACTAACCACAAGTTACCGGTGGATACACCGCTTTCTGTCCACTAACCACAAGTTACCGGTGGATACACCGCTTTCTGTCCACTAACCACAAGTTACCGGTGGATACACCGCTTTCTGTCCACTAACCACAAGTTACCGGTGGATACACCGCTTTCTGTCCACTAACCACAAGTTACCGGTGGATACACTCTTTCTGTCCACTAACCACAAGTTACCGGTGGATACACCGCTTTCTGTCCACTAACCACAAGTTACTGGTGGATACACCGCTTTCTGTCCACTAACCACAAGTTACCGGTGGATACACCGCTTTCTGTCCACTAACCACAAGTTACCGGTGGATACACCGCTTTCTGTCCACTAACCACAAGTTACCGGTGGATACACTGAAGGATCTTTTTCACTTTATCATGGTTGCTGACAACCCACGCTACGTCACAGTATACAACTGAATGCATACACCCATGAGAGTTACAATCAAGACATTGAAGAGACTTATCTCAAATCTTTGCACAGTACATTACCGCATAAATGGTAATTCAACTATTTTCTAATGGCAGCCAATTTACTTAAATGATAAATTGTTCACATACAATAAACAAATTTGTTCACATACAATAAACAACTTGTTCACATACAATAAACATCTTGTTCACATACAATAAACAACTTGTTCACATACAATAAACAACTTGTTCACATACAATAAACATCTTGTTCACATACAATAAACAACTTGTTCACATACAATAAACAACTTGTTCACATACAATAAACAGCTTGTTCCTATGCCATTAAATCAAATTAGAGTGCGCTACAGGTTTTTCTTATAACGACAACTATTATTAAGATTGACCACGCCTAATGCATCCTTGTTTTAACTAGGTACGACAAGTCATTACTGTAACAAAGTCTTGCAAGACAAAATCGGAACCATTGCACCCTGCATGAATTAAACATTCAAGATTGCATGCATCACGGGGAACAATGTAATTAAAAGAGAAGGAAAAAAATACTGATCAAATTTAATTGAATGTTTTAGACTGCTTCTCTGACAGAATACACACCGAGTAAACTAAAACAAAAACAATATAAAATAATGTAAAAAAATCTTTTTTTTAAAAGGACACGATTTTAATTACATATAGAAAGTGCACTAAAAAGAAGAAAATAAAATTTTTCGATGAAAACAGGTGAAATCGGTGAACCTATCTACTGCACATAAAAGAGTGGGGCGCCCATCACAAATCATTTCTCATTGCAACTATTCTCTTACATATAGATAAATATTTCTAATTAATGTGATAGTAGCATTTATATGATCAAAGATGTGAAACTTTTTACTGTTTATTAATATTCATACAAATTTGTTTTTATGTTTTGCAGCCTTGAACACGATAGAGAGTTGTGATGAACGCCCCACGCTTTTATGTTCAGTAGATAGGTTCGACAATTTCACCTGTTTTCATTGAAAAACATTATTTTCTTCTATTTAGTGCACTTTCTATATGAAAATAAAAGCGTGTCCTTTTTAAAAAAAGATTTTTTACATTATTTTATTTTCTACTTTTTAGTATTAACATTTTTAATAATTGATTTATCGACCTTATCAATTCAATTTAATTAGTTAAACTTCATTGTCAATAACTTAAATGTGATAGTGGTAAAAAGAAAGATTATTCATTACAAATTTATGTATAATACAAAAAAACAAAAACATTTTCCCTCAATGAAAATTAAACTTGTACCCCCAAGTCGGTAATCGATCATGCTTATATTTCGGCCAGCAAGACTTGATGTTGATAGTACTTTTTAAAGTTATAATAATTGTATCCCTCTAGGGCGAATTGAGGCATGGTTCATTGACGCGAGTGATAATATTTTATATCGACAAAAACTAAAAACTAAAAGTGCATTAATTTAATTACGGTACATTCGATCGATCTGAAATTTTGATACAATGCATTGTCATCCACGATCTATATGTGGTAAAATTTTGAGATCTCTAGGACCATCAGAAGTGGTTCAATTTTACGTTGGCAGATTTGAAGGAAGGGTGGCTTGATGGATGGATGGATGCAACATACAAACAGTGTATAAAAGCGTGTAATAATAATAAATAAGTAAAATGTAAAAAAATCTTTTTTTTTAAAAAGGACACGCTTTTATTTACAAACATTTACAGACTGAAACGCGCTGATCTCCCCTGTCCTTGATGTAAACACGGGAATTTGGTAAACGATGGCTGGAGTGAAACCGTGGAGGTCAACTCTAGCAGACGACTATACATTCTAAATAGTGATAAATAGAGACAAACTAAAAATTGATTAATTTAATTACGGTACATTCGATCGATCTGAATTTTTGATACAATGCATTGTCATCCACGATCTATATGTGGTAAAATTTTTAGATCTCTAGGAACATCAGAAGTGGTTTAATTTTACGTTACAAGATTTGAAGGAAGGATGGATGGATACAACATACACGCATTGTGACTTAAATAAAAGCGTGTAATAATAATAAAAGCGTGTAATAAATAAAAGCGTGTAAAAAGAGGACAGACTGCTCTATACATAAGAGAGACATTTAGGTAACAACAATCAGAGAACTGTGTAAAGTTAAATAAGTTTGGGGGATTACGTCACAATGAACGCTGTCATAAAGAAATCGTGTACATCTCAAATGAAATGGAACAGATTACCAAAAATCATTGATAATATAAAGTTTTGAGATTAGAGCATGTTTGGCGTAATTAAATGCATAAATAAACTGCTCATTTTAAGCAGCTTTTCACAAATCCATTCATCCCACGGTCCAGCTGCTTTCGCCGAGATGTCACCCTATCTTACCAGGTAAGACGGCACTTTATTCTTCTACCACTTAAGTTGGCAGACTGTTTTCACAGCTTCTAAGCTGTACCACTATCCTAACTGTTTTGACGACACTAACCTTCTAATAGCTAATGTTGCCGAACGTTTCTTAAATAAGTTTACCCAAGTCTTTTTACCAATTGTGTTTTCCAATATTTTATACAATTATGTTGTACCACACTTCCATCAAATGAATCCCTGACTGGTGAGGTCTCCGACTGGTGAGGTCCCTGACTGGTAAGGTCCCTGACTGGTGAGGTCCTTGACTGGTGAGGTCCCTGACTGGTAAGGTCCCTGACTGGTGAGGTCCCTGACTGGTAAGGTCCCCGACTGGTAAGGTCCCTGACTGGTAAGGTCCCTGACTGGTAAGGTCCCTGACTGGTAAGGTCCCCGACTGGTAAGGTCCCCGACTGGCAAGGTCCCCGAATGGTAAGGTCCCCGAATGGTAAGGTCCCCGACTGGTAAGGTCCCGACTGGTAAGGTCCCTGACGGGTGAGGTCCCTGACTGGTGAGGTCCCTGACTGGTGAGGTCCCTGACTGGTGAGGTCCCTGAATTGTAAGGTCCCTGACTGGTGAGGTCCCTGACTTGTAAGGTCCCTGACTGGTGAGGTCCCTGACCGGTGAGGACCCTGACTTGTAAGGTCCCTGACTTGTAAGGTCCCTGACTGGTAAGGTCCCTGACTGGTGAGGTCCCTGACTGGTGAGGTCCCTGACGTGTAAGGTCCCTGACTGGTGAGGTCCCTGACTGGTGAGGTCCCTGACATAAAGAAACAAATGCTAAAGCCTGATCCCAGTCTCATCATTTGAAGAGTTTAAGTTTTAGTCTAGATACTAGAGTCATTTTGTGACGCGTGGAACCGGCTTGACTGGCATGTCATATGTCCATGGTAATTCCTCTAAAAGCCTTTTAATGAACCGGCCTTACTGGCATGTCATATGTCCATGGTAATTCCTCTAAAAGCCTTTTAATGATCTTTTCATAATGACTGAACTTTCTTGAATAATTGACAGTTTTGTGTTTTAGTTTTACTCATTTCGTGACTTGGAGTTTGATATGTGTAAACAAAGATTGAAATAATTAAGTTATTTTTAAATATTTAGAAGAGAAAAATTAAGTTTTTGTTTGCAAGATTAAGAGAAAATTTAATTTTGAGACAAGAACGCCCCTGTATTTATTTTTTTAAAACTACTGTTATTTCTTAAATATTATTTTAGAATGCCATTTAAAATTAAATTGATTTAATTAATTTATTGTTGTAAGCGCATTGGGAAGGGGAATAATTAGATCATCGCCAAATCAAACATTTTAATTGGTTTCAACAACTCTTTCTCATTCAGGTCATCGATGTAAACTGCGCTCCGACTCCATTTCGTGCAGCGTTCCTAACAGTCTCACTCTCTATCTCTCTCCGTGTTCGCCCACTGTCTCTATGTCTCACACTCTATCTCTGTGTCTCTCACTCTATCTCTGTGTCTCTCACTCTATCTCTGTGTCGTGCACTCTATCTCTGCGTCTAGACTCTGCCTCTCTCCTCGTCTCGTCCACTGTCTCTGTGTGTCGTCCTCTGTCTCTGTGTCTCGCCCTCTGTCTCTGTGTCTCACCCTCTGTCTCTGTGTCTCGCACTCTTTCTCTCTACTCGTCTCGCCATCTGTGTCTGTGTGTCCATCTCTGTCTCTGTGTCTCGCCCTCTGTCTCTGTGTCTCACCCTCTGTCTCTGTGTCTCGCACTCTTTCTCTCTACTCGTCTCGCCCTCTGTCTCTGTGTCACACACTCTGTCTCTCTGTCTCACATTCTGTCTCTGTGTCACGTCCTCTCTCTCTGTGTCTCGCACTCTGTCTCCGTCTCTCTCACTTTATCTCTGTGTCTCGCACTCTGTCTCTCTCCGTGTCTCGCCCTCTGTCTCTGTGTCACGTCCTCTCTCTCTGTGTCTCGCACTCTGTCTCCGTCTCTCTCACTTTATCTCTGTGTCTCGCACTCTGTCTCTCTCCGTGTCTCGCCCTCTGTCTCTCTCCGTTCTTCACCCTCTGTCTCTGTGTCTCGCCCCCTGTCTCTGTGTCTCGCCCTCTGTGTCTGTGTCTCACCCTCTGTCTCTGTGTCTCGCACTCTTTCTCTCTACTCGTCTCGCCCTCTGTCTCTGTGTCTCGCCCTCTGTCTCTGTGTCTCACCCTCTGTCTCTGTGTCTCGCACTCTTTCTCTCTACTCGTCTCGCCCTCTGTCTCTGTGTCACACACTCTGTCTCTCTGTCTCACATTCTGTCTCTGTGTCACGGACTCTCTCTCTGTGTCTTGCCCTCTGTCTCTGTGTCTCACACTCTATCTCTGTGTCTCGCCCTCTGTCTCTGTGTCTCACATTCTGTCTCTGTATCTCGCACTCTCTCTGCGTCTCGTACTCTGTAAGTGTCACGCACTCTGTCTCTCTCCGTGTCTCGCCCTCTGTCTCTCTCCGTGTCTCGCCCTCTGTCTCTCTCCGTTCTTCACCCTCTGTCTCTGTGTCTCGCCCCCTGTCTCTGTGTCTCGCCCTCTGTGTCTGTGTCTAGCCCTCTGTCTCTGTGTCTCGCACTCTGTCTCTATACTCGTCTCGCCATCTGTCTCTGTGTCTCGACCTTTGTCGCTGTGTCTCACACTCTATCTCTGTGTCTCGCCCTCTGTATCTGTGTCTCACATTCTGTCCGTGTGTCTCGCACTCTCTCTGTGTCTCGTACTCTGTCTGTGTCACGCACTCTGTCTCTGCGTCTCTCATTCTGTCTCTGTGTCACGCACACTCTCTCTCTCTGCGTCTCGCACTCTGTCTCTGCGTCTCACATTCTGTCTCTGTGTCACGCACGCTCTCTCTCTCTCTCTGCGTCTCGCACTCTGTCTCTGCGTCGCACATTCTGTCTCTGTGTCTCGCAGACCTCTCTCTCTTTCTCTGTGTGTCTCGAACTCTGTCTCTGTGTCTCGCAATCTGTCTCTGTGTATGCTATTAAGTGAAATGACTTTCCTTTACTCCAAGCAAGAGTATCTCCAGAATATGCACGACCTCGCAATCAAACCGTCCTAACTGAATTTTTTTTGTTTGGTTCAAGGCCAGCTAATAGTGGACCTTTAAAATATCGACTTTATTTTTCCTCTTTGTTTCCCCATATTAACTGGGCTTGGGGGGGGGGTTACAGTCAAAGTTGTACACTCTGAAACTTCCCATCACTTCCTCCTGGCCAAACCCCTTCCTTTGTTCATTATGGTCGTCCCCATCCTGCGATTTTATCACGGTCCTCTGGACTCACAACTCACAACTAGCGCACGCAAACCGGAACTTCGTTGATACCAAGGCTTCTGTCGCACGCTGTTCGACAACGAACCAGTTACTCTTTGTTAAAGTACAAACCACTGTTCAGCGATAGTTTCAGGAACTGGCTTTGCTACAGTGACACCCAAAAATAACCTTGATTCTTGATTAAGAGTAATAAGAGGCGTGTTAAATAACAATAATTGTTAAGTCTCATGGTTGCTAGCCTTGCATTACGTCGAACTGGATGGCCCAGTTATTACCTCTCACATTGTAACTATGTACTGGATGGCCCAGTTATTACCTCTCACATTGTAACTATGTACTGGATGGCCCAGTTATTACCTCTCACATTGTAACTATGTACTGGATGGCCCAGTGATTACCTCTCACATTGTAACTATGTACTGGATGGCCCAGTTATTACCTCTCACATTGTAACTATGTACTGGATGGCCCAGTTATTACCTCTCACATTGTAACTATGTACTGGATGGCCCAGTTATTACCTCTCACATTGAAACTATGTACTGGATGGCCCAGTTATTACCTCTCACATTGTAACTATGTACTGGATGGCCCAGTTATTACCTCTCACATTGTAACTATGTACTGGATGGCCCAGTTATTACCTCTCACATTGTAACTATGTACTGGATGGCCCAGTTATTACCTCTCACATTGTAACTATGTACTGGATGGCCCAGTTATTACCTGTCACATTGTAACTATGTACTGGATGGCCCAGTTATTACCTCTCACATTGTAACTATGTACTGGATGGCCCAGTTATTACCTGCCACATTGTAACTATGTACTGGATGGCCCAGTTATTACCTCTCACATTGTAACTATGTACTGGATGGCCCAGTTATTACCTCTCACATTGTAACTATGTACTTGATGGCCCAGTTATTACCTCTCACATTGTAACTATGTACTGGATGGCCCAGTTATTACCTCTCACATTGTAACTATGTACTGGATGGCCCAGTTATTACCTCTCACATTGTAACTATGTACTGGATGGCCCAGTTATTACCTCTCACATTGTAACTATGTACTGGATGGCCCAGTTATTACCTGTCACATTGTAACTATGTACTGGATGGCCCAGTTATTACCTCTCACATTGTAACTATGTACTGGATGGCCCAGTTATTACCTGCCACATTGTAACTATGTACTGGATGGCCCAGTTATTACCTCTCACATTGTAACTATGTACTGGATGGCCCAGTTATTACCTCTCACATTGTAACTATGTACTGGATGGCCCAGTTATTACCTCTCACATTGTAACTATGTACTGGATGGCCCAGTTATTACCTCTCACATTGTAACTATGTACTTGATGGCCCAGTTATTACCTCTCACATTGTAACTATGTACTTGATGGCCCAGTTATTACCTCTCACATTGTAACTATGTACTGGATGGCCCAGTTATTACCTCTCACATTGTAACTATGTACTGGATGGCCCAGTTATTACCTCTCACATTGTAACTATGTACTGGACGCCTAACAAATCACTAAACTCATGCGTATTAGGTAAATCTTCTTTTACTTTATTTGCATAATATCTTCAAACCTCGTAAATAAAATAGAACACACCGATCAAATATAGTAGTCGATAACAAGAAGCGCACAAATA
Organism: Ampullaceana balthica; assembly: GCA_944989445.1. Taxonomy (NCBI): domain Eukaryota; kingdom Metazoa; phylum Mollusca; class Gastropoda; family Lymnaeidae; genus Ampullaceana; species Ampullaceana balthica. The sequence continues at coordinate 138,939 of CALYLW010001005.1, read as the reverse complement.
TAAATTATCCTTGTACAAAGTTCGATTACATAACGGAGCGATCTCATCATTTGCATACACTATTGACTTGCTCTAGTCTACCGACCATCCCACACAAATACTATTATTGTATAGTTCCTTCCTCATCATTTGCATACACTATTGACTTGCTCTAGTCTACCGACCATCCCACACAAATACTATTATTGTATAGTTCCTTCCTCATCATTTGCATACACTATTGACTTGCTCTAGCCTACTGACCATCCCACACAAATACTATTATTGTATAGTTCCTTCCTCATCATTTGCATACACTATTGACTTGCTCTAGTCTACTGACCATCCCACACAAATACTATTATTGTATAGTTCCTTCCTCATCATTTGCATACACTATTGACTTGCTCTAGTCTACCGACCATCCCACACAAATACTATTATTGTATAGTTCCTTCCTCATCATTTGCATACACTATTGACTTGCTCTAGTCTACTGACCATCCCACACAAATACTATTATTGTATAGTTCCTTCCTCATCATTTGCATACACTATTGACTTGCTCTAGTCTACTGACCATCCCACACAAATACTATTATTGTATAGTTCCTTCCTCATCATTTGCATACACTATTGACTTGCTCTAGTCTACTGACCATCCCACACAAATACTATTATTGTATAGTTCCTTCCTCATCATTTGCATACACTATTGACTTGCTCTAGTCTACTGACCATCCCACACAAATACTATTATTGTATAGTTCCTTCCTCATCATTTGCATACACTATTGACTTGCTCTAGTCTACTGACCATCCCACACAAATACTATTATTGTATAGTTCCTTCCTCATCATTTGCATACACTATTGACTTGCTCTAGTCTACTGACCATCCCACACAAATGCTATTATTGTATAGTTCCTTCCTCAGCCCATGACACCAACACGAGTGAACACATTTCATCAACATTTGGTAAAGATGAACACAATTCATCAACATGTGATAAAGGTGAACACAATTCATCAACATGTGATAAAGGTGAACACAATTCATCAACATGTGATAAAGGTGAACACAATTCATCAACATGTGATAAAGGTGAACACAATTCATCAACATGTGATAAAGGTGAACACAATTCATCAACATGTGATAAAGGTGAACACAATTCATCAACATGTGATAAAGGTGAACTGTTAAATATTGGACTATTGACGAGCCACCACTTCACCACTGTTAGATAATGGTGGGTAAATAATAGTACCAATACTTGTATTTGACTCTGTTGTCTAGGGTTATCTTATACAGTTATTTATTTTTACTATTAATTGTGGCTCTAGCCCCCAGTATTAAGTATTAGTATAGAACTACGCTACAATACCTAATACATATAAATAAACACACAAAACACCTCTGTACACAACAAAGAGAATATTTAATAACATTAAGTAAATCATATAAAATACACAATGGAATAAATTACACAATATAATGGGTAGACTATAGCTGGATAACTCAAATACAATCAGGTTACAAATTAACTTTCACAAATAGATACTACGACTCTTAATCGGGCCGATTCCTTTTGTATGTCTGCCGACCTCACATCACACACGGTCTCACGTCACGGTGTTAGTCCGTGTTCCGCCTCAATGGTCAGCGATGCTCTTAACCCATTCATCTTCTGGGAGGCCGGTAACACCACGTCCCTCTACTCTCAAGTGACTGACAGCGTCACAGCCGGCTGCACTGTTTACTAACAGTAGTCTTCTGTCCGGCTCAGGGTTGTCTTGCCCACTTTTGCATGTGGCACATCTGGTGCTCAAACTTCTATACTACGTAAGCTTGGCTATGCTAGTAGCCCCTACGCTTACTTGCTCCACTGTAGGTAACACTACCCTACATTTACTTGCTGAAATAACATGCACATAAAACTGAATAACCAATTAATGAATATACAGTATATAAAAGAATACTACATCTACTTCAACATAACAATTTCAATTATACATTTGACTATCCTAAGTATAATCTAAGTCCAACCTGCACACCATCAAGGCTCCCTTCAAGGGTTTGGAATGCAGAGGACGAATGTGTCTTATGTCCCAGTATATAAGGACCGCTCACCCACGCCTGCCCTAAATTCCTAACAATTCTATTGGGTGAACCTTTCGTCCCATGGATGGTACATGTGACAACTTAACTCGTATTGGTTAAGACCTCCTAATAACTTTTGCGTGACCCCCGACACAAATAAAAAACAGCATCCCTACTAAAATTGGCCTATCCTAAGTATCGATTTCGACCTGATAACTTTAGTTGGCCTCTCACCCGCATTCCCAAATCTTTTTCTTTGTCCCTCCAAGGTTAGTGTACTCAACATGAACACATTTCATTAATAGTTGACAAAATTGAATCTCATACCCTTGACAATATAATAATAATAATAATAATAATAATAATAATAATAATAATAATAATAATGATGATGATTATAATAATAATAATAATAATTTAAATTATCTTATCTTATCTGTTACAGACGCTCCTTCTACACAGAAGATTATTGCGTCCTACGCTTATCCATGGTTTGTGTTTAGTCCAGCATTTTTATTAGAGATTTAAATGTTGATAAAGTGTTGGTTTTCCTCGTTTCTTCAGGCAACCCATTCCACGCCTTTTATTTTTGTTAAATGATGTGTTATTTGATTTCTATTTTCAAACTACCAATAACTGAAATAACTTGACTGTAAAAATATTTAAAACAAGTAGCAGTTAAACTCGCCTAACTTATAAGTCACCTTGACAGTTCAACTCACTGGAATAACTTCACTGTTGAACCTAACAATGTCAAAATAACAGTTCTGTTTTTTTGTTTTTTTCCTCTGAAAATGTTAATTTGTTCAACTCCTAACTGAATGAGTGTGCGCTATAAGTTTTAAGATCAAATTTTTTTTTAATAAAACATATTTAAAATTTATTACTGTTTCATTTTCAATGTCGTCCATGGAATGGGATATTATTATACAGGTCGTAGCCTACATCTTTATTTAAATAACGCGCACACCTCAGTTCAAAGAATAAATGGTTCGCAGTATGTGCTTCACGATCCCCACTGATTCACAAGACGAAATTCCAGGGATCGCTTGGAAATTTCTATCAATTAGAGTTAATTAGAGAGAAAATGATTTGCTGTTTATTTACATTCGCCAACCCGTATATTATATTTTAAAACATATTTACAGACATTAATCATCAGGCTACCTTTCTGTCTTTAATGGACACTAACTTCACTACAGCATCATACAATCAACAATTACCAAACAAAACTACGATTCATGGGGTGGCCCACTGATGATTATACACAATGTATTATTTTAAAGTTTGTTTTGAAGGTCAAATACCATTGTCAAAAAAATTAAATTATACACGTATAATTGGAATCAATGAGAAATTTTTAAATTATTGGTGACAAGATTCCTTAGCCACTCCTCCAACCATTTCTCCCCGCCCCCCCCCTTGCCGTACAGAAGTCTATTTAACAAAAAAGTTGAGCCCCTCCCTACAATTATTAAGTAACCAGGTTGTGCTGCGGCGCCCGTTTTTTAGGGCGGCTACGGCGCCCACCTTTTTCAAAAGCCCAACTAACTTGTCCTTGTATGATAAATACGTAATATTAAACTTCCTGAAATGTACACAAAGTATTTTATAACAGGGGATGTAGGGCGCCTACGGCGCCCACTTTTGTTGTTGTCAAAAGCCCAAGTAATTTATCCTAGTTTGATAAATACGAAATATTAAACTTCCTGAAACGTACACAAAGTATTTTATTACTAACAATCCTCAAATCCTCTTTTTACATCGTTCCTTTTTCCAAAATTAAAATATGAGCTAAAACAATGACGCCGTTTAATATCTTTTTACGGCGAGAAATTTTAGAAAGCAGCGCACTAAATTACTGCACCAAAAAATAACTCTTTTCGAGCGTCCGCATAAAATTGTTCAATTAATAATAGTGTGAGTGTGTTTAATGTTAATCTGGAAATCAAAATGTTTATGATTTTTAAGTCTATATTTTCAATTTTTAAAAAAGCAGAGTGATGTCCCTTAGCGTTAGGCCCAAGTGAGTCAGTCATACATAATTGAGGGTAATATGATGATTTGGTTCCAAACAATTTTAAGGTGACATTCTAAATATGAATCGTCACAACTTGGGCCATTTTGTAAAAGGAACTGTGAGCATTAAAAAAAACGTAGAGAACTGCTGTGTTGACATTTTGTTATTGACCTGTAAGAGTTGTTTGCCATCGAGTTCACTATATACACCAACCAAGACCATCTGACTGTCAAGGCCGTGAAAAATTTAAAAAAAAATGTACAATACATAATCTTTCCAACACCCGCACTATATTCACAAAGTATTTCTTACACTACCAGGATCGACCAAGTAGTAATAAAAACTGCACTGGGCCAAGCCCTAATCTTGAAGGATATTTTCTTCTCACCCCTTTGCTTGAATTACCTTAACTATCTGGTCGGGAATATCCAGAAATTGACGCCATCCAGTTTCCCAGAAAAAACGTGTTCTAATGTAGACTTGACTAGACGGCTGCAACAACTTTGTAAATACGTGATATGAAATCTCCACATCTTGTGAAGGGTGCGCCCACTCTCACTGTTTACTTTTATTTTGTTAATTAATTTTTATCTCGATTTATTTTTTAAGTTTGACATACGAGTTTGTGTTTTCAACATTTAAAAAGGGATTATAGACAAAGAACAATACTCCTGTGCTTTACGGGGAACAAATACACGTTTGTGCATGTTAATTTTGCCAAGTGGAGGAGGGGTGAATTTTCAGCCAAAGAAGTCACAGTCCACAGGCCGACCATCACAGCAAGCTATAATATAAAGAAAACTTCAAAGAACTTAGGCCTTAGGCACAGATTTTTTAATTTATTCTTAATGCTTGTAAAGATATAAAAATAATGAGATAAATGTGAAATTTATTTATATATCGGTCTACTCACCCACTCGCCAGCTACGATCTTCTGCAGACACACGCGTTTTCTCTGTTCTTACGACACGCACCAAAACATTTGGTGAAAGGTCGTTCTCTTTTTGTGCAGCCAAACAATGGAATTCTCTACCATTACACATACGTAGTATTCAAACAACCAAGTCCTTCAAGACTGCACTTAAGACACATCTTTTCAAAATTTATTTTCAAAATTAATGAAACAACATTTTTTGTAAATGATTAACGTAGCTTATGTATAATGTACTGTAATTTTTGTGTTTGTTATGATATGAAAGTTAATTTTATACTTATAGGTAGATCTATGTTATTTCTTTCATGTAAAGCGCTGTGAGCCCAGTTCCTTACTGGGATAAAGCGCTATATAAATAATCAATTTATTATTATTATTATTATATTTAAAAAAAACAACCCGTAAAAAACTAAGTTTTTGACTATAAATCCTTTATGTATGAGACGTAACTAAAAGAATGTTCATTATAACACGCAGCGCAAGACCATCCAAAAATACAAAATTGCAGTTGTGTCGTAAAACGTGTTTCATATAATGCGCACCGATCAGGAATAGGTTTATAAAAAGTGTTGTCAGTAAAATACGCACCTTATTGCGCGACAGAAAGGTTGTTCAATATAATACGCACCGCGACGCTCTATCTCAAAAAATAGCATGATACATAGGAATAAATAAAATAATCTAAAAAATAAATAATTTAATTACGGTACATGCGATCGATCTGAAATTTTGATACATTGTTTTTATCATCGGTACGAAACTGCCTGCAAAATTTCAGCTCGCTATCTTGCGAGCAAGTGGGTTAAAAATCGATCAAAAGTTTTGGCGACAAGCAAGCAAGCAAGCAAGGTCGGTCGGTCGGTAGGCCGCAGACACCACGAGTTAATATAAAGGATTTAAAAATAAATTACGTTCCTTTTTTTTTGCCTTTGATAAGTTATTTTTATTTTGTTAACTTTATTTTGGGTTTTAAAATATTTTCTATCTAAATATACACATTTTTATGGGTTCTGAAAAAAATTAGATAAATGGCTGACATTCAATTAAGTTGAGTTGAGCCGACATTTTTAAGGTTAAACTGAAAAATACACAGAGCGAGATTAAGATTCTGAAATTTGAAACCCTGTAACATTTCTAAGACTACTGCAAACACATCGAGATTTTAACTTCCGTCATTGTGAAAAAAATGATAAATGCTCGTCTTTAGAGTTGCGTTAAAGCTGTACACAGCTGAGAGCAGGGCTTGTATGCAGGGCCGTCTTAACGCATAGGGCCCGTTGGGCATTTACCTAGGCATTCTATAGAATGCCGGATTTCGTTTAGGCAAAGTGTAAAAAGAGCGCAAAAAAGACTTTATTGATCATAACGGACTTTAAAGTGGAAGTAATACAAAATAAAGCACACGATGTACGCTCTGTATTGTTTTTTCGAGGTCTTCCTCTGTTTCCACATCTTGTAAATCATCGTCAGGTAGGGACGACGTCGTGAGGCCTACTTTAGCTCTGCAGCCAAAGGGAGCTTCGTATTGTCATCTTTTAATACCAGAATGAAAAGCTCTGTTCTTTTTTACTTGGACGAACCATAACCCCTCACTCCAGTGGCCAGTTATTTCATCTTGCATCCAAGCACACAGCATATTTTCGATGTCCTAGTTAGCTCTTTTGACGCTCCCCTGGCTTGTATGTGGCGCAGCTAACCATGAACGATCTTCAAGGTGGGCCAGTACTCTTTTAGGCTGCTTACCACATTGTTTGCAAATTCCCTGCCGTTATTGGAATGAAGAATCATTGGAGCACCAAGCAATGTTAATCTGTCTACGAACTGGTATACTACTTCTTGTGCCCTCTTTGTCTTCAGGGCCCTGAGAACTATGAACTTGGTGGGTTGATCTTGATACATTATTATAAACTTGTATTCCCCACCAGGATGTGATTGAAAGTCCATGAGATCGACCTGACAACGCGATTTGAATTCAGAAAAAGCAATTCGCCTCACCACAATGCCTTTTTGACGCCTTTTTGTTTTTTCTGTCAAGGTTCACTAAGGTTAATACACTGTTCAATATCATGACGGGTAGCGTTTTTGTATTTGGGTGAAAGTTCTTTCAACATTCTGTCCCGTCCTCCATAACTAATTGCCAAATGAGCTTTATGAAGTACGTCAAATATCTCGGAGTCCGTGACGTGAAAATGAATGGCACCCACACCTTCTTTAACATGGTAGATCAACTTACTCTTATTTTCCACCATCATGACATAATAGTGTTTCACCAGCCAATCGTCCCGTGGTTCTTGCTAAATGGTGGTCTTAGCCATTTTCACATCGTCCACCAATTTTTGGTAACAGTTTCGTTTTTTAAAAAAACGCTTTTTTAGAAGCATTGGCTCTTACATTAGACAACTCATCGTAGAACCGTCATTGCATGTCAGCAGGGCGTGATTCCTGTCCTAGCACTACATTCTCTTCCGACATGGTCACACAGCAATCCAACGGGAAACGTTATGGGAAAACGTCTCTGGAATCTCAGCCGGATAACATGAACAGACATCGTGAGGAGAAATTTGGCAATATTGTCTGTGATTTGGTCGTGGAACCTTGTACCAGCTAAACGATGTCTAACAATAACTTTCTACAACCGCAGGCTTCGATCGCCATCATCAAACAACGAGCAAAGCGCCACCGCCAACATCAGTTGCTTTAAAAAATGGCGGGGGTAGGCCAATTACATACTTTGCTGGGTGACAACTCGGCATTCTATAGAATGCCTAGGCAAATATATGAAATAGCAATCACTTCATACTTTGCATGAAACCATCAGGCATTCTATATATTGCCTAGGCATTCTATAGCATGCCTGAATTTCACACTTTGCCTGTAACATATATATGTGTGTGTGTGTGTGTGTGCGTTTGTGCGTGCGTGTGCGTGCACGTGCGTGTGTGTGTGTGTTATCAAATTTAATTTGAGAACCAATTACTAAATAGATATGGAACTCATTGTGTCAGCAGTTTTCCAAACCGAACAGATTGGGTAAATGTAGAGCTTAATGTTTATCATTAATTTTTAGAGACCTTATTCATAACAGCAAATTGATACTAAACACAACAGATAAAATACAGTGGTAATTCCAGATACGAATGCTTCAAGATACGAAAAATCCAAGATACGAAAAACACTCAGCTGAAAACATTGGTCCTCCCTAGACTGCATTCAACGCGCCACCAACAGTTTTTGCGCAGTTAAATGACATTTGCCTGACTCATTTCAGAAACATAATAAAATGCAGTCCAAAACAAGCTTCCGTTGATAACATTTGCTAAGAGACAATTTGTAAGTGGAGATTAAAAAATATATTTAAAATAAAAAATAAAAGATAACAATACATGTATGTTGGTTGAAGTGAGGCAAAAAAAAAGATGAAACAGAAAATTAGAAAACGCAAAAGAAAAGTTTTAAAAAAATTAAAAGCAAAAAAAATATATATAATTTACTTAAGTTTAAGTGTTATGTTACGTTTGTTTAGAGTACAGTTGTACTATGTAAGTATTTATTTAGCATTACATCATGCCAAGTTATTACATAACGTACTATTTTCATCAAGGTAAAAGTTTCTTTCGTAATCCCATAAAGTTTTCTGCTTCGACACTTCGCCACATCGCCTCACTCGAAATGTACATTGGTATACATACCAGTGGCGTCACTAGGGGGGGGCGGGGGGGGGCGGGCCGCCTCGGGTGACACCCATCAGCGGGTGACACCCGAGCCTAAAATTTTACTGTGTAGGATTTTATGTCAGAAAACAAAAGATTACAAATTTTTTAATCTAGAAAGAAATTAAGAAATACAATGAAATACGTTAAACGCGAAAATTCTTATTAAAATTTTTTTAAGTTAACTTGCATTTATAAAACAGTCCCAACACACGAACAACATTAAAACAAATTAGGAAAAAAAAGAAAAGAAATAGTCGCAGCAGAGAGATCTTTAAAAAAAGGCTGGAATGAAAGAGGCAGTGTCTTCTGTATTAAAAGATATAAAGCCATTTGGGCTTGGACACACTGACAGCATGAACGAATCCCACCTTACGACTCCCTCCACCACAGTGGGGTGGGGGGGGGAATACGATTTTTATCACCACCCCCCCCCCAAAGAAAAAAAATCAAAAGATGGGTTTTCTTTGTTGATGTTTTTCTTGAGAAAAATTATGATTTCAATGTCTTTGAGTTAATATTTTTTATATATATATTTGTTAAAGGCGTGAAAGCATAGATATGCATGTTTATATACAGGTAGTCCTCCGGTTACGACGATCCCATCCCGACTTACGCTGTTTAGTGCTTACGAACACGCCCCCATAAAGAATACTATTACGCGTTATTCCGTATTAAAAAAAAATTCAAGAGGGAACGAATTCTTTTCTCTATTTGAAATAACAAAAATTATTGAAAAATATGTATGATTATTATTTCAACCTACAACTTTCGTTTGCGAATTTTTCAAATGGCGAAGTTGTCAATCAAGTCAATAAAGCTGAGTAAGCTTAAAAGTTCCTTTTCAATGCTCATTAGAGAGAGCATATTCAGCCTTTTTCGTCCCATGCAAATTCTAACTCATTATATATTCTTTTCAACTTTGAAAAGGATCGCTCTCAGCTGCAGTTTGATGTCATCATTGAAAGATAGATGCGAAGTGCGATGTGTATATTTGTAAAGGATTGTGTGAAATATAGCTCATTCAAAAGCAGCAAAATTTTTAGCTCTGTGCAAGTTTTTTGAGTTTCGCTTTGTGCTAATTCCTTTCCCTTACCCTGAGCCTGGGGCTGGACAATAACTTTTTTAAGAGTTCTGAAAATTGGACTAATTCTTAAGGTAAGCAGTCTTCGAAATCACCCATGAACCTACATGTGGACGAAAATGCAGAAGCCCCGAGCCTTGTGCTCTTTATGGGTCTTCCCGGAAGACCCCTTTAGCCATCTGGCCACCAAAGGGACGTAACAGCTGAGGACCCCCCCCCAAAAGCAGTCTCTTCTGAAGTGGCCGCCTGTGCATCCAGGACATACAATCGAAGATGCCTCCCACTAAGTTGCCCTCACAAGGAGGTGGTGGAATTTCCTACTACGACCCGCTACCACTTTGGTGCCATACCATCAAAGCACACGGGTCTCCATGGTTAGGACCACTGCAGACCGGGGGATCATCAAAGACCTACCTAGGGTGCAACCCCCACTGGAAGGTTTCCACAGAGCTGGTGTCCAATGCGTTCTTCGCGGCACTTTTTGCTAATCTGTACTGGCGCTCCTGGCCCTAAACCGGCACCGCTCGATGGCGTTGCTAGTAAATTGAGGGGGACGAAACGGTTGCTTCGGATTTACCCGACCCCTTCTTCTAAATCACTTGAATGTTCTTCCATTAACTTGGCTGCTGCCCATCGGGTTGCGAAAGTGCTGAGCTCAGTTAGGTTTTTAAGAAAGCCAAATTTCTCATGGATGAATATTATTTATGATTTATATGCACCTAACCAATGTTGTAGGGCTTAAGAAAGTTTGTCAATGATTACCAGAAATACCTCAATCTTGAATTTTTTTCTCCAGGAGAATACTGTTTTGTTGATGTCCCTTTATCAAACTGACGCTTTTTTTTTGTTTGATAGTATTGAAGATTGTTTACATTGTTTTTATCACGGACTTTTCCTTTCCTTTGTCTTCATAGGAATAAAATTAAGAATGCTATTTTCTAACAAACTCAATGAGAGACTTCCTTTCTAAAATTGTTTCCCAAATTTCAAGTAAAATAGCGACTTCCACTTGTTCAATTTCCTTTAGAAATCTTTCTTCTTCAAGTCGGCAGTCACGTGGCTGATTTTCATTCGTTGCTAATTCTTCTAGTGCTGCGATATTCTCATTGTATGAGCTATTAACAGACATTACAGCATAATGTCAGGCTGACCATCTTGTGTCAGACAAGGCTTTGTTAGCATGTATCAATTTCATATATGTTTTTGAAGTACCTGTCAACGATGAGTAGATGCAATAAGTCGGGTATAAAGATTTTACAGAAGACAAAAAAATCTGACCGCAGTAGGACAACCTGCTGCTCTTTTCCCAACTAAATTAAAGGAATGAGCTGTGCACGGCACATAATGAGCTACAATGCACTTCTTACGAAGAATAGCCTGGTTTGCGTTATACTTCCTACTCATTTGCAGCATTGCTGTATGACTGTCCAAGGCATTTTCAGGGATGCGTACAAACATAATGGCCTGCATCTTTATTATACACTATAATTCATAAAAAGTTTGGGGGCCCTTAAATTATTGGGGGCTTTAGCCTGTTCAGCACCCCCCCTTTTTAATCCGCCATAGGGGGAGGGGGTCCACGCATCTGTGACGATGTGGTACGAGGAGGGGTGTGTTTAAGAAATGTGACGTCACATAAAAAAAGCGAAACTTTAAATAAAAGTTCCACTTAAATATGTGATTGTTTACCATTTATTTAATTACGTTTTCAATGACTTCACGCGTGTTACGATATTACAGTGCAGACTTACCCTAAATAAACATTTAAATGACAAAAAAAAATTTGCAACATGCTAATGTTTATTGAGAAAATACGGCGTGGGGGAGGGTTGTCAAAGCTTTGTGACGTCATATCGTAAAAAAGGGGTGGGGTCTAAGTTTTTGTGACAAAGTATGACGCTGGGGGAGGGTGAGGTAAAAATCGGCAACATCACGTGACGTCATTTATGGATGGCCCCTTCAGTCGTGAAGGGGTGACACCATGAGCTACCGCCCCGGGTGACACCAACCCTAGTGACGCCTCTGATACATACTATTTTTCATTTATTTTATTCTGTTTTCATTATTTCCTTATTATTTATTTGATTTATAAATTGTACTTTTAAGGATTGAAGAATCCTACTTTGCTTTCAATAGTTTTCTTGATACTTTCACTTTTAGTGTTGTTCTGTGTGGCTTAAAATGGATTAAGAATTTTACATATAAAACTTAGTTCGAGGTACGAAAAATCCAAGATACGAAATTCAAGCCGGAACGTATTAATTTCGTATCTCAAGGTAACACTGTATAGGGATTCAGGGGAGTTTTAAAAAATTGAATCCGGTTCACCCCAAAATTAACTAGCATAGACAAAAAATAAAATATTGACATAAATTAAAGAAGTCACGTGATATCATAATACTGAAATTGATATCCTCTGTTGTTATTGTCAACATTTTTATTAACATAAGTATAAAAGACTAAAATCTTCACTTTGTGATATCAGAATTGACATCAGCAGCCACTATTTTATAAAAAAAGGCATTCTAAACGCCACACACATTCTGAACAGAACAACATGTACGTACAAGTCTTGACCGTCACTAGCACAAAGACCGCACAAGGAAGCTCTTCGCCACCATCATCAACGCCCCAATCGCCCTCGCCCTCATCATCGGCAACCCCTTACAGCTTTACCGTCCTCGGCAAACTCGTTTACCGTGAAATAACAAACATTACAAACATTAGCCTCCTGGAACTCTCAGTCTCTGACCTCGGCTGCCTCTTCAGCGTCGAGCGGTTCTACTTCTGTTTAACTCTACCGGCCTCCCATTCGAGCCGTTTGATAAAGGGGAAAAGGGCTGACCTCGCGGAGGTTCCCCGAATAAGTAGGGTTCGCGAAACCCGAAACTAACAGTCCTGACTAGGAAAGTCGAATGGCCCTGTTAGGGTGCTAGGTCTTAAGATGATTACAGTCGCTGCACGGATCGTAGATGGGTACACAGAGGTGGAATGTGTACCTATCAATGACGAAAACCACTGTACCCGTTGAGGGTCGGGTCATCCGAAGCGACCGTTTCGTCCCCTTATCTAGCAAAACAGTGAACGGCACTGTTTAGGGACCAGGAGGGCCAGTACAATACTAGAGAGAAGTGCCGCGATGAACTTCGCACGGACGCCAGCTCTGAGGAGGCTTTACCCGGGGGATGCTCTTATACAAGCAGTAAGTGCTTGGACTATGCGGTTGCCCGCACCCTTCAGGTAGCCGACAATGATGTTTCCCACACCTTGCGGCAGTCCTCGGTAAATTAGACCTGTACTTTACGCTGTGGTGGTCCCGTAACAACAGCAGGTCGAAGTAGGAAAATCCACATCCACCTTCGGGTGGAAACTCCCTTGAGAGGCAGATTAAACCGCTTCGTGCGAGCCCCTCTGCCCAGGCGGCCCCCTCTCTTAGGGGACCGTCTCGGGGGTGCCCCCGCCAGCCGCCCCGGCTCGGGGGAGCTGGGAGGGTTGTCGGAGGATTCCCCGAGGGGCCTTATAAGAGTTTTAGTAACTCAGGGTCTTTGACACCATCTCAAAAGAAGATATCGAGTCCATCATGCATCACTGGGTTCATCACAGTTTACGTCCTCACTGAGGACCATCCCCTGACCGTTTGGTGGGTCTAACACCAGCAATGACGACTTACGTTATCACCTGCAATATTTCTTACGCTGGCTGCAATCATCTTCCCGTCGTTACCCTTCACCAGCCAACCTTATTCAGTAGAAGTTCTAGATGTTTGAAAACTGAAAGAGGATCGTCATCTTGTACACCGAGCATCTGCGAGGTTAAGAGAGACCTCATGTTCTCCACAAATAACTTTGTTCGGCTTCACCCTTGCTTTAGTCTTCACCGCGTGTTTTTGATCTTAAATACCAAACAAAATGGCGACACGAGTCGTCTGCTTTCAACCAGACGGCGCCCATACGGTTTAGTGCCATGAAGGTCATCAGGATGGTCATCATGGTGTCGTCCATATTTATCGTGACTTTTCCCATCATCATCGTGTTCGTGGGGACGATCGCATTTACACAGTTTAGAACTGAAGGGCCGGCACTAATATTTTCTACTTCTGCACCACGTAGACTGTGGAGATTATCAACTCGAGTTCAAACGTATTCATTTTCATGAACATGACCACCAAGTTAAAGCATACAGCGTATGGCTTCCTGCCTTCCCGAGTTAGAAAATTTGCATTAAACACACCCGATTTCGTGCTCTTGAACTTAAAATCTTAGCCATTCATAAATAAACCCTTACATAGAGGAACCATCGATCTTGTGTGTGGCCGAACAGTTTCAATCGCTTGTTTGAAGCCATAATAGCGGGGAACGAATTCCCGGCCACTCAGATAACGGTTGTTGAAACTGGTTTAAGCTGCCTACTAAAGTGTCTTGGGTTTCAAATCAATAAAGAGATCATAGGGGAAATAAAAATAAAATTAAACAACCCGTAAAGACACAGTTGTTGACTAAAAAAATCCATTATATATGAGACATAACTTAAAGTATTGATTATATTCAAACGCAAAATAACAAAAATATAAAGTATTAATGAATTTAAAAAATATATTAGAAAATTGTTTCTTAAAATCCAAAGATTCAATCTGAGCAATGACTCTCTGGATTTCACCGCAGATATATTTTTTTAAATTTTATTTCTTTTTATTCGTTTTATGTGTGTACTATTTTTTCGTAGAGGAATGCTCTTTGTCGAAATATTCACTGTTTTGTTACGTTCTGTCAAGCTCACTCAAACCCTGTTTACATGATATTCATCTACTATTTTTGTTACTTACATACATTTTCCTCGTATTATTATTATATATTTAGACGTGCATACGCAAACAAAAATGTTGTTCTTCCTTATTTCTTGCATAGCATGACGATTTTGCTGTTTTATGTCACAAAATTCGAGAGCCATGGATGTGGCAGTGTGCCCCAAGGTTGTTTGACAGGTGCGGACCGGTGACACTTTGTGGCCGGGAGGGGCCGACAAATAAAGACTGCGGAACATTGTAGACCGCCACGATTGCCCCAGGGCATGTGGTAAACAATTGTATTGACTGGACAAGCTTTGCGCCCTGTCCGATCCCACTGGCGTCAACCTTGTATGGCCAGGATTGGCTGCCCAGACCTGACCAATTACGAAGTCCGCATGACATGTCTGGACAAGCTTTAGCGCTGTCTTTGGGGTACCTATATAAGGGGAGACTAAAAAAAACCGTAAAGACGTAAACGGGAAAAGGAACGTAAATGTAGAGAGTAGGGCATAGAAGATAGTTAGGGTTGCATACTGCATGTAAACTTATGTGTTAACATTATTAGTTAGCTTAGTCATTTATAACTCTGATTTCCGTTCTTACGAGAATTATCCTACCAAATAAACCTTTAGAACAAGCTATAGTCCTCAACCTGTGTGGTCTTAACTTATTTCGTGGATTTATGATGTTCTGTTTAAAATACTGTGCATTGCCTTTAGCCGACCACTTGGCTACAGTAATTTTGGCGTGGTCGGTAATGCACCCCAACAACATCCGCAGCAGCAGCCCAGAGAACAGTTGACCCAAAGAAGGCAACCTGTGAACCAGGAAAACTTTAAAACCCCGTTGCTGTCAACAGACATGCAACGGGAACTTCAACGGGACTCATTGGCCAGTGCCCAACCTTGGCGGTTACCCTAAATAATCACCAGGTTGCGGCACTCATTGACACTGGGAGTGAAGTTAGCACCATCACAGAAACATGGGCGTTCCAACATCTTGGCCCAATCACACTTGAAACCGGCTTCATAACGCTACGAGCCTTCAACGGAGCTGAGGTGCCATACCTTGAAATCATGACTGTTGATGTGCAGCAACTACAAGATGTCCCATTCCTCGTCGTCAAGACCCCAAGTGACCTGGTGACCCAAGTACGAAAGCAGGAGGTGCCCGTGCTGCTGGGGATTGATTAATTGACAAGGTGACTGCCAAACGCCAACTAGATACCCAAATTTCTAGAAACCACGGTGCGAGAGATCCGTAGTGGGATCATAACTGGACAAAAGACTGCTCGGGTAGCCGATAGGAGTTTCATTCCAGCCCTGTCCGTAGCCAACGTCCGGGTTGGAAAAATCACGACTTCTCACCCACAATTGGCACAATTTAATTTTGACGGTTCATTTTAACCTGCTGATGGTTTCGGTATAGTTTTTGTATATGTCCCTTATGCCTAAAAGCCGTAAATTTAAAAAAATAAATTTAGAGACAAAGAATGAAAAATTTAACCTCGTTTCCATATTGAACAGCTTTACGCGGACGTTCAAAGCTAGTTATTTTTTGGTGCAGTTTTTTTTACCAATACTTTATTTTCAGCGGTTGGCTTTCAAAAATATTTTGTCTAATTACGGTGTGCACATTTTCGTGTATGCATCTTAAATTTAGCGGTGTCATATTATTAAAACATTTACATTTAGTTTGGTTTTTACATCAGCTATATACACTTATACAGTTAAAACTTTGGCTAAGTAGATTAAACTAAATAAAGTAAACCTTAAAACGCTTAATAAATATATATCTATTGCGAATTGAACATGTTATGTTCATTCCTTTGTAGTCGGAATAACATAGGTCATTATAAAAGACCAAACTCAGCACATATAAACCTGATAAGCAATGTGAAATGCTAAATCGAATTGAACTCCTTAGTGTCCGTGGTACCAAAACTTTTTTTTTCCTTAAAATGCCATCTCTATTTCACATATGATTTTAACTAATAGATAAATCTGATAAATAACTTGGCAAGGCAAATACAAATTGTAATAACCAGCAACTAATACTGGGAAAAAGGGTCAGCACACTCCCGCTACAAAGTGCGGGTATATTTCTTGTATGTATATATATAATGGCTTCGTCTCCGGAAAATCTGTAATCCAGAAATGTTTACAAATCCAGCTCCGTCGAATTTGACTTAATAAATCCGGCCAAATCCGGCTCAAAAACTTGATTTAAGTACAGCCTTTCTTTGTTAAAATTTGGTTTCTAGTTCTAGTCTTACGATCAAATTTTAAAGTCAATTAATTGTTTGTATAAAATGGGAAGCTCTTCTTGTCGAGACTATGATGTTTTTTTTAAAATTGTAATACTTGAAAGTTTAGTAACCTGATCAGATTAGGCTAATAAGCTCAGTGCATTATAACTCCTTTGGATTGATTTAAATTTTGACATTTATTATAAAATAATATAAATACAGTGGTACCTCTCATAACGCGTTTAATTAATTCCAGAGTCCTACTAGTTAAGCGAAACACTCGTTATACGTAACAATTTTTCCCATACAAATCAATGTAAAATACGATAATGCGTTCCATACTGAAAAAAATACTCATTTTCAACAAATGTTATTAACATTTGTTCAAATAAAATTAATTATGAATAGTTAAAGAGAGTAATAACTTGGAATACAATTTAGATTATAAATTTAAAAAAACGTAAACAAAAATATGAATTTATGAGCAATAAGTATTCCTTTTTAACTAGAAAACTGTTTAAAGACATTTGTTTTTGCCGACGCTTCAAAATTTCACGAAAATTTGTTGTAACCGTTTAGTAGACATTCTTCACACTCCCTTTGAAGCATCCATCTCCTTAATTGTTCCTGAGAATAGTGCTGATTGTTGATGTTGGTCGATTGTAAGTGCGCGCTAGATTAGCTACGCTTACAATTTGTTCTCGCTTTTCAATGGTCTGAAGTTTGATTTCAACAGTTATCATTTTTTTCCTCTTATGATTGTCTTCTTGTGTGTTTTTTTCAAAGACATTTTAGCACAGGTTGTTACACTTTGTGCATAAACAAATTACGAATACTGTCTGAATACAAAATTTGTAAAAACGGTTGATAACACACGAAAACAATACGCTAACAGACCGAGCGCACAGAATAATACATCGGGCGGATGTGCTCGCTCACAAATAAATTTTCAGGAAAAAGTGACTTTACCTTTCTGCGTCACTAGTTATGCGAATAATACGCTCGTTAAGGGAGCAACCTTTCACACACAAAATTGCTCGTTATGCGAATAACTCGTTATGAGAATTACTCGTTATGCGAAGTTTTACTGTAATTTTTAATTAAAGTTACAATTATACATAAAAACTTCCTAAAAAATATAATAGCTTTCTCCCATCAAGTGGTTTTAAAAAAATAATTCTTAATCATTTATTTTTATATTTTCTTTTAACTTATATTATTTGTTTTGAGTAAAACGATAAATGAAGTCCCTTTGAACTTATCAAATTGTACACGGAAACCTTCCCGCCGCCCTTCCAATAACATTTCGGCTCTATATTTAGCGGATTTCCTGGCAGAAATCTGAATTTAGGTGAAGTTAAAATTTGGGTCTCTATCGACAAAAATGTTTTTGTGTGTGTGTGTGTGTGTGTGTGTGTGTGTGTGTGTGTGTGTGTGTGTGTGTGTGTGTGTGTGTGAGTGAGTGTGTGCGTGTGTTTGTGTTTCTATTGTTTTCAACTTAATAAAATTTATTAATGTTTTAAATGTTGTTTTTTTTTAAATATTATTTTATGTTTGTATTAAATGAAGTTACATTTTTCTCATAACTATTTTTTTCAAAAAGTTCTCAATAGAACAAATTAAATGAATGGGGAATGAAATGGTGGGGCGACATGTTTTCAAAAGCGTACATACAGCCAGAGATATGATGAGGCTTGTTGTCAAATTCTAGGACCTGTATGCCACGACAATCTGTTGGTGTTGAAATAATGAAATTCTCCAAAAGTAAAGGTCTGTGGATTACAATACTATCACATATCGCAGTCAACGTCTTTTTCTCACTAAGCCTCAGCACCAAATGGAGGGCGGATAAGTTATAGCGAAAAGCGTATACAGTTTCCATGGTAACTTTGTGTTAATATTTTGAAGATCCTCTTGTCATACACAACCAGCACTTCCAAAACCATGGTGATAATAGAAACACTTTTTTTAAAGCCGATCTCATGCGCAAAAACTGCAGTTAGGTAACCCATTATCCTTCTCTCTCTCTGTTTCTCTCTGTCTCTCTGTCTCTCTCTCTCTGTCTCTCTCTCTCTCTCTCTCCCTTTCTCCCCCTCGTCTCTCTCACTCACTCTCCCTCCCCCTCTATCTCTCGTTTATATACATATACAGTATTCCCTCGCTATTCGTGTTTTTTTATGCCCCCCCCCCAAATTGCGAAAAAACCTCAAATATTGGATGCCGTTTTAAAACGCTTATGTATGAGATTATACACGGTATTCGATGCTCCCAAAACACTTTCTAAAGATACTCTTGCTCATTAATACAGTAATAATATGTATGCATTATTGTATTTCACTAATGTATTTCACTAATGAAGTAATGATAATGTAAACACATTTTAATTTTGAACTGCAACAATATTTTAATCAAAAAGAAACGTGAGTACAAGAGGACAGTAACACAGTATAGCATCGTTATCCATACTGTTTTACTATACTGTTAAGTCTTTTTCTATGCGTACAACATATGTATCAGATCTTACAGAAAATGGATCAAATTTTAAGCCAAATTTAGACAGATAAATACAGTACGCACAGATCAGTTAATAATCAAACAGTACAGTACGATGTTATAAGGTTACGCGCCTAACCAGCGAACATGCGCAAATGGGGAACCGTGAATAGGTGAGGGTATACTGTATTTTATAATCTCTCAATATATTTCTATCTCTCATGACTTAAATTCGTAAAACTCCCTTCTAATTTGTATATTCTCCACCCTTCAACGTCCATGTCTTTCATCTGCTGCCCTCTCTCTTAGCTATCCTTTTTGTTCTCTCGCCCACTCTCTCTCTCTATCACTAACTCTTTCTCAATCACCCTGTCTCTCTCTTTTAATCACATATAGCTTGAAATTTATTTTCTAAGCTACCCTGTCACATCGTGGTTTATGTATGACATTATAATATCAAGTTATTTCAGTACCTCGCCAATAGATCAAACTTCACTGCCACAAACATACGCCTCTTCCCTGTCACATCCTGGTATCATTGTGACATTATTATATCCAGTTATACCAGTACCTCGCCAATAGATCAGACTTCACTCCCACAAATACACGCCTCTTCCCTGTCCATTGACCGCTGACACACCCTTGGATGTCATTTTTACCCCATCCTCACAAAGGATCTAACCTACCTGATGTTCTGTATTGATTTCTGTCTCCGCATGACTCACGAACATTTTGTCGACTATTTCTGCTACTATGTTATTTTAAACTACACACCTTGGGGAATAAAAAGAGCAGTAATCTTTAATAACTGCTATTATTAACTCGTTTAGTTCTCTTGTTAATGTTAGGTACTTGTATTGTTACACGATCAAAGAGTTACGAGTTAAACAGTTTTGGTTTAGTCGTTAATTATCATAATTAGTGACATCAAAATTCTAAATGATATCAAGACAGCTCTGATATCCAGTTTTGATTCATTGCGTTTGTCTAAGTTTTCAAAGATTTCATCCTTTTACATTTCCCTCTAGAAGAGAACACCACATTGCTGTAATTTTATTTGTATCTCTCAATAATTTGAAACTAAACAGACAAATACGCTTTAATTTTTTTTAATACAGTTTTATATCCTGAAATCTGTTTAAACTTTTAATTGTGCGGTTTGTAATTACTCGATAAACAGGCATTACTTGTAACCAACTATTATGTATCTATTTATGGACAACAACAACATTTCTGCTTACAACATTTCAGTAAATGCCAACAAAAGATGTCTTCTACCATGAATTTTATTTATTTAATTTTTTTACAAAGATTTAGAAAAGAAATAGATGTTTGCTTGACTCATGCTTAGATTAACTTTAAAATATCCATCAGTTTCAATTAAAGATCAGCTACAGTAGTTGACAAATAGTCAGAAAAATAGAGAACATTTGGCTTTATTAAATATAACAGAAAAAAAACATTCACATAAAATGTCAATTTTCAACAATTAGTTAAAATAAAACAATTACCAGTAAAGCGATACCAAAGACAATTACCCCTTTGCAGCAGTGTTTTAGACCGTAACACCAACATCAATTCTTATTGATATGTCTTATCACATTGTCGCAAACATTGAGAATCTCACCAAGCCAGTATTGGTCACTTTGAACAACGACGCCCTGCTTGTCAGCAACGGATTCGTTGAAGATTTTTTGACGTTCTCCCAATGTGTAGTGGCGGCTGTCGTCAACATGGCTGGGATTGTGGGTAACGTCATCAACCTGATCGTGTTCGCAAAGATGGGTTTCCACGAGACCATCAACATCAGTCTTTTCAGCCTGGCCGCCTCCGATCTGGGCTGCCTCGTCACACTTCAGTGGACGTACCTGTGCTACAACCCGCTGTTCCGTGCTGCCGACCTGCCATTCGACTCTGTCGTGGTAGAATATGTCACTGGTGGGTGGCCCCATGCTGGATTTGCCCGTGTTACCGGGATGTTAACGGCCTACGCCACCTTCGAGAGATGCCTCTGTGTGACCCTCCCTATGGACGTCAAACGCTTGCTGACCCCGAAAAAGACCGTTTTCATCGTCATCACCATCTTTATCGTCGTTTTTGCCAGCATCAGTCCGGTGTTCACCGTCAACTTGTTACTCCCGGAATTTTATCCGCATTTGACAAAACTTGGGTTGGTGTTGTCTTCGCCGAGAATCGTGGCGAAGTCGAGCAGGTGTTGTTTTCCCTGACCAATGTTTACGGCTACGTGAGCTTCGTCCTTGTGGTTCTGTTTACGATAGTCCTGATCAACAGACTGGTCGCTAAAACCAAATGGCGCGACGACGCCATATTTTCTGTCGCCAAAACCTCTGCTATTTCAATGCGGGACAAGAAAGTTGCCAGGATGATGGCCACCGTCTCATTTCTGTTTATAACCTTGACCTTCCCCCTTATGGCAGTATTCTTAACGGCAGTGGTGGTGCCAGGTTTTGGGCGAGGCGGGAAACTTGAGAACGTATTCCAAGTGTCAGCATCGTCTGCTATTACTTTTGAGATGATCAACTCAAGTGTAAACTTTCTTGTGTACCTGAAGATGAGCTCCAGGTACAAGGAAGTTGTTCTCAAATTGTTTTTACGAAAGTGTACTTTTATGACCACAAACGCATCCACCATTTGAAAAATAAACACCTTGATTAAAATAGTCTAAATGAAATTTTTTATCTATACGTAGTGTATATGGTACAGTAACATTGAACCTTCAAATTGAAATTTGTGATCTTATTTAAGGTTTCTTTTGTTAGTTTGTTGTATATTGTATTTTTAATGATCTAAAATCTACAGATTTGATTGACATTTTAAATATTACG
Source organism: Ampullaceana balthica (assembly GCA_944989445.1). Lineage (NCBI taxonomy): Eukaryota > Metazoa > Mollusca > Gastropoda > Lymnaeidae > Ampullaceana > Ampullaceana balthica. The sequence continues at coordinate 116,735 of CALYLW010001005.1, read as the reverse complement.
AATTCCCGTTTAAAAATAAAATATCAAAAAAATATTTTTGAAAACTTTTTATGATGATCATTTTTGTCTGAATTTGGTATTGTCTAATTATCTATTGTTACATGATAATAAATTATAATATATAATAATTATACATATATTTCATATTTTTTAATCCTTTATATTAACTCGTGGTGTCTGTTTGAACCCTTGCTTACTTGCTTGATTGTAGCCCAAACTTTGGATCGATTTTCACCCACTTCTTCGTAAGCTAGCGAGCTGAAATTTTGCAGGCAGACTCTTGTTGATGATAAAAATGACGGATCAAAATTTCAGATCGATCGCATTTACTGTAATTAAATTATTGAATTTTTAGATTATTTTATTACACACCAGAGCTGATGGAGGAATTTTCAACACTGCCCGCCTCCGAGCCAAGACCACAACGACAGATATCCTAATTCGTGAGCTACTCATTGCGGATGACGCGGCATTAACAGCACACACAGAAACTGGTTTGCAACAACTCGTGTCAAGCTTCTCCAATGCCTGCAAAGAATTTGGTCTGCAAATCAGCTTGAAAAAGACAAACATCATGGCCCAAGACACACAACCTCCTCCTACCATCAATATCAAAAATGAAAACTTGGAGGTTGTGGACAGCTTCACCTACTTGGGTTCCAAGGTCTCCAATACATTGTCCATTGAAGAGGAAATAAACAGTAGAATTGGCAAGGCAGCTGCCACAATGGCTAAATTAAGCAAACGGGTCTGGCAAAACACCAAGTTAACAAAGAAAACCAAACTGTGTGTCTATAGAGCCTGCGTCATTAGTACACTGCTATACGGGAGTGAGACATGGACTACTTATACATCACAAGAGCGCAAGCTTAATAGCTTCCACTTGAGATGCCTGCGACGCATCCTAGGAATTAAATGGCAAGACAAGGTGCCTAATACTGAGGTCCTAATGCGTGCCAATACCCAAAGCATGTTCTCAATCCTTAGTGAAATACGCCTGAGATGGCTAGGACATGTTAAAAGAATGAGCCCTGGCCGAATCCCCAAGGATCTGCTATATGGAGAACTGGCATTGGGAAAGAGGAAGACAGGTCGCCGATGTCTGCGATTTAAAGATGTCTGCCAAAGGGACATGAAAGCAGCCGGAATACGCACAAGCGACTGGGAGTGCAAGGCAGAAGACCGATCTACGTGGCGCACTGTTGTCGAAGAGGGCGTCATAGTAGCCGAGTAGCGTAGGATGGAGGAGGCTACAGAAAGAAGAGCTAGGAGAAAGGCCAAAACATTTGGTAGCACAGAATTCGTGTGCAAAAGCTGTGATAAAGTCTGTCACTCAAGGATAGGACTGCACAGCCACTCGAAGAAATGCAACCCAACTCAAGAGTGATGCACCATCGTCTCGCGAGACGGAAGGATGCCGATTATTAGATTATTTTATTTATCTCTATGTATCATGTTAAATTTTTGAGATAGAGTGTCGCAGTGCGTATTATATTGAACGACCTTTCCTGTCGAGCAATAAGGTGCGTATTTTATTGACAACACTTTTTATAAACATATATGCCTGATCGATGCGCATTATATTAAACACGTTTTACGATACATAACTACAATTTTGTATTTTTGGATGGTCTTGCGCTGCGTATTATAATGAATATTCTTTTAGTTACGTCTCGTACATAGAGGAATTATAGTCAAAAACTTGGTTTTTTACGGGTTTTGTTTTATTTAATCCTTTATAATAACTCGTGGTGTCTGCTTGCGTGCAAAAACTTTGGATCGCTTTTTAACCCACTTCCCCGTATGCTAGCGAGCTGAAATTTTTCAGGCAGACTCTTGCCGATGATAAAAATGATGTATCAATATGTCAGATCGATCGAATGTACTGTAATTAAATTAATAAGTTTTTAGATTACCTTCATTTATCGCTATGTAACATATTATTTTTTGTGCTTGAGTGTCGCGGTGCGTATTATATTGAACAACCTTTCCTTTCGCGTGGTAAGGTTCGTATTGTATAGACGATATTTTTGTAAAAAAATATATTCCCGATCGTTGCGCATTATATTAAACATGTTTTACGAGACACAACTAAAATTTTGTATCTTTGGTTTGAACATTCGTTTAGTTATGTCTCGTATATAAAGCATTTATAGTCAAAAACTTGGTTTTTTATTTGGGGTTTTTTATTAGGACATTATGGTTTTAGGAACTCATCTTTTCTTATACATTTATATTAATTGCAATCTATCACTTTAATTTATACTAAGCTATAACATTTTTTAAAGATGCAATCCTACATATATAACACATATATGCAAATTATATTACATTCATTGTCTCGTTCAGTAATCATTGCTGGCCTGACCCACTTACCATTCTCTCTGTAAAATTTTACAAATTTATTTTAATTAAAAATCTTTACAAGTTGCTGTTGATTCTTAAAAAACTTTCTGAGGTCATACATTTCTCTGGACAGATGCCTTGTGCATTGATATTCTTGATTGTTTTCAAGATTTCTTGAAATAGAAGCCAAGGTCCGATTTCCAAGGAAAACCCAAAATAGCATTTTAAAAGCAAAACTTAAACTAAATAAATATTAATTACAATACAATTATTTTCTGCTTTCAAGTTTTATATCAAAAACAATTTGCAAAATTTGTATGCAATCCTTTCACGTTGGAAAAGCAAAACTGTATTACTAAAGAGGAAACAAAATCAGAATCGATTTCTTTAATTCGTTGCAGTCTTGTCTGCTATGAGTACAAGTGGGTTGTACAATGAACAGATTGGACATTCATAGGAGTTAATTATATCTTTTATTTTATTTATGAGACAATATTTTAGTAAGTTTTGTTCTGTCCCAGACCTGAAAACCCCATAACTCATTAAGTATTGTTAGTATTTGCACACAAGATCTTTGTAAAATAATGCTATTCAGCAAAATGTGTTGCGTAGTAATAAAATTGTAAATAAGTGGGGATTTTTCGTCAAGTTCACTAATCTGACCATAATTAACGTATTTTTGTTAAAGTCTGAAGAGAATACTCGGATATTGATTTATATAAACTGAAAACCCTGGACATTTCTATTATTAGAATCGCACCATGAATTGACAAGGCCTTTTTAGTTTTCCATACTAATAAAAGGCAAAGCCCTCACTGACTCACGAACTGACTCATCACTAATTCTCCATCTTTCCGTGTAGGTAGGAGCATGAAACTTTGGGAAGTTGTTGAGTACACTCCTGCGATGGTAAAAAGCGAAAAACTATTTAAATTAATACTCACTTGAGGCCAGGGGCCCAGATTTAGTTTTTTCCTTATATGAGCTATATAAAAACTGACTCATCCTTTTTTCTCCAATTTCCCGTGCATGTAGAAGCATGAAACTTTGGGAAGTTGTTGAGTATCCTCCCGAAATGGCAACAGTTGAAAAATATATATAATTATCACTTACTTGGGGGCTGGGGGCCCAAATGCAGTATTTTTTCTAATATAAAAAAGCTAAATTTAAAAAAAGACTCATTAAATCTCCAACCTTCCTTGTAGGTAGGAGCATAAAAATTTGGTAACTTGTTGAGTACACTCTTATGACGATAATTGGCAAAAAAGATTTTTTAAATTTCCGCTCATGGGGGGAGGGGGCCCCAATGTAATTTTTTCTTATATAAAAACTGACTCATCACTAATTCTCCAACTTTCCGTGTAGGTAGAAGCATGAAACTTTGGGAGGTTGTTGAGTATCCTCCCGAAATGGCAACAGTTGAAAAAAATATATAATTATCACTTACTTGGGGGCTGGGGCCCCAAATGCATTATTTTTCTAATATAAAAAAGCTAAATTAAAAAAAAGACTCATCATTAAATCTCCAACCTCCCTTGTATGTAGGAGAATAAAACTTTGGTAACTTGTTGAGTACACTCTGACGACGATAATTGGCAAAAAAGATTTTTTAAATTTCCGCTCATCGGGGGAGGGGGCCCCAATGTAGTTTTTTCTTTTATAAAAACTGACTCCTCACTAATTCTCCAACTTTCCGTGTAGGTAGAAGCATGAAACTTTGGGAGGTTATTGAGTACCATCCCGCTATGGTAACAGGCGAAAAGAATATTTAAATTATCACTCACTGGGGGCCGGGGGTACACATTTAGTTTATTTCTTATACAAAAATTGACTCATCACTAATTCTCCAATTTTCCGTGTAGGTAGAAGCATGAAACTTTGGTAAGTTGTTGATTATACTCCAGCGTTGGTAACAGGTGACAAAAATATTTAAATTATCACTCACTTGGAGCCTTGGGCCCAATTTAGTTTTTTAACCTTATATGAGCAAAATAAAATTGTATTAAACCTTGGATATTGTGTAAATGGAGTTTGACAAAAATTGGAATATAAAAAATTGATGGCCTTTATTAAAATAATATGTTTCATTCTTTTGGAGCCGAAGGCCCCTAATCTCTTTTTCGTAAACGTTTAAGAAATTTTAACCATTCGATTTCACACGATTTTTTTCTACAAATATTGATAAACAAATATATCCATTTTGACCCAGATTTAAATAAACTGTTGTTTTGAGCTTTATATCTTACACCGATAGGCCCCCCGGGGCCCTTATTTTATTTCTTTTGTTAAAGCCGTATAATAGCATTTTATTCATCCAACGGCCATTAATCTTTCGGAAGTTTTGAGTACGCCCCGGGAAGGTTTCTGACATTAAATTTTTTAAACACCACTTAATAAGGTTTGGGGGCCCGAAATGCCATTTTCAAACATGAGTAATATAAAAGGCATTTTAAACAGTGGCTACTAGGTATATTGATGAATTATTTACCAAATTCGATATAAAAAAATTAAAATTCTATAGGCTAATGAACTCCTAACGTCTGTTGTTTTAGAGCCGGGGCTCAAAATAATTTTTTCGTAAACTGTTAAAGCTTTATTTCCCATTAGATTTTAAACAATTTAAATAAATATAGACACGTATCTCCATAATGACCTAGATATAAATCTAGGAGATATGCACATCCTGCACCCATTTTCCACGGGGGCCCTTAATGTAATTGTATTCAACTTTTGATTTTACACAACCTTGACAAATATTGACAAACAAGTATATCTATCATGATCGAGATTGACATTGATGTTGTGAATTGGTGCTACGCGGGTTCTCAACACTAACTGAATTCCTAACTTTCCACTGCTAAACGCGGGTATTTTGCTAGTATTAAATAATTCCTCTTCAACTTAATGTAATTGATTTTAAAAACAACAAACATTGTCATGGAAAGAAAATATTTTATCTGAGCCATTCTTACAAAATGAAGAATGCACTTCATTGCATTAACTAAACTCTAAACCAGTGCACTCACTATTCAAATTCTTTATGTGACCTTGCTTGCACTATTCATTAAATCCCCGAAAGGCCATCGGACTGATCCGGAAGTAGCGCAGACATGATCAGTCATTCACGGTTCCTACGAGTCTGGTCAAATCCAGAATGAAAGCTTTCCGAGTATTTCTTGTGCACCCAAAAATGTCGGTGACATAGCTCAAGATGCGTCTTGGGAATCTGTAAAAGGTAGGGCGACAACAACAAAAAACAAAACAAAAACCGCCACCGGACGCCAAGAAAGGTTGACACGATAGAAGAAAATAATCGATCCTTGGACGAAAGACATCAATATGAGCCGAGATAACAAGCCCATATTTCTAATGGCCAAGTGAAGGTTAATCTTAGTTGTTGTCTTAGCCGGCCAGGTGAAATGAGAGCTCAACTATTTAACATTAACGTGATACAATGTTTAGTTCATTGTGTTGACACGGCAGACGGCCAAGCCTTTTACTGTGATCGCATTGTAGTTTAAGTTATTTTTGTTTATTCACCTCTTAACGGCATATGGACTAATTGATTGAGATAGTGCATTCATGACGGTACACATCTCTATTTGATCCAAAGCTTTGCGCTTAAAACTGGAACAACAGTGATAACACCTGTAGCGGACTTGTTGCTGGAGAGCGGACTATGGACGGGTGGTCGGAGTTATTGCTTCTCTGGGATGCTGTTCTTAATTTTGATTTAATGGGATGCATAAAAAATTGTTTTGTGTTTTGAAACTGACTTAAACCTTAAAACATTACTCCTCACATTTCTGGATATATGACCCTCCGTCATTGATCGCCTACGTCATTTCACTTGATGGAAGTACTTTGAATATTGTTTAAGTATCTAATTTCAAAAACTTCACTTGATTTCAAATGATGGAAGAAGGAATGTTTAGTGCCTGATCGAGCTCCATTATAAAAAAAATAAATTTAATTTGAAAAAATATACATAATTAATATAATAATAATTGCCTATTTTTAAAGAAGGGACACAATAAAGCATGAAAACCGAAAACACCACGGACGACGGAATCTGGTTGATAAAGGATGAGACCAGAGAATTATTCGTCGTCATCATGTGTTGCGTCATCAACGCGTCCGTCGCCTTTCTTGGAATCGTGGGAAACGTCATCAACGTGACGGTATTCATCAAGCTTGGCTTCAGGGAGACCACTAACATCACCCTTCTAGGGCTCGCTGTCTCTGACCTGGGGTGCCTCTTGTCTGCCGAGTGGGTCTACCTCTGCTTCAACCCGCTCTTCAACGAAGCGGACATCCCTTTCGTCCCCTTCGAGATCGAGAACATCACCGGGGGCTGGCCGCACATCTGCTTTGGCCGCATCACGGGGGTAATCACGGCCTACGTCACACTAGAGCGCTGCCTCTGCATCGTCATGCCCCTGACGGTCAAGGCCATCCTTACCCCTCGCAGGACCTGGCTGGTCATCGGCTGCATATTTGTCGTCATGTTTGTCAGCGTCAGCCCCGTGTTCACTGTTAACCTCCTTGAGTGGAAGTTCTACCCGTCCACCAACCGCACTCAAGTGGGCATTGTCTACACAAGTAACCGATCGCAGGTGGAGCGCATCGTGTTCGCGATCACCGATTTCTACTCGTACATTGCGTTCATAATCGTCTCCGTCTTCACGGTCCTTCTGGTATCGAAGCTGAAAGGCACCAGACGCTGGAGGCGAGATTCGACCACCAACCAGACCTCGGCTGCGAGAAAAGACAGCAAGGTCATTAAGATGGTCCTCACCGTTTCGGTGGTCTTTATCGCCTGTTTCTTTCCCATCACAGTCGTTTTCATCGGCACCATGGTGTTCCCGCAGTTCGGGACAGGGGGACGCTACGCCAACTTGTTTTACGTGGTGGCCTCGTGTGCCTACTTCTTGGAGATCATCAATTCGAGCGTCAACTTCATCATCTATCTTAAGATGAGCTCGAGGTTCAGGCACACGTACAGGAAACTGCTGCGCTGCAGGAGAAAGACATACGGTACGGAGGGTTATGTAATATTTTAAATACTAGATATTCAAAACATCTTTCTGTATCTAGGCCACTTTTCATTCGAAAAACTGAGCAGAGATGTTAGTGATCACCCAAAATAGCAGCAGGTTTTTAAAAAGAATAGCGGCAAAAGTTTGAAATTTGTTGTTTTTATTCAAACTCCGTCTGTGAAAATTTTTCTGAGCAAGTTTAGCAAAAAAAAATTATTTCTTACCTTAATAGCATTTTTTTCCATTTCTGCACGAAACATTTTTAATTTTAATTTTTTTATTTCTTAATTAATATCTTTAAATAATGAAAAAAATTGAATATATAATTTTTAAACTAATAATACTCCACGCGCTTTCATTTAACCTGAAAATAAAAAAGTAAAACTAAGTTTCTCTTAGCTCCCTTACACTTTCCCTGTTAAACAAGTTACTGCAGCTTGCTGAACACAGCACATGGCAAACTAAACGAAATTAACTAAAATATTAACTATTTATGTTGCAACATCTGCTCCTACAACATCAGCTCCTCCAACATCAGCTCCTACAACATCAGCTCCAACAACATCAGCTTCTACAACAACAGCTCCTACAACATCAGCTTATACAACATCAGCTCCTCCAACATCAGCTCCTACAACATCAGCTCCTACAACATCAGCTCCTACAACATCAGCTCCTACAACATCAGCTCCTACAACATCAGCTCCTACAACATCAGCTCCTCCAACATCAGCTCCTTCAACATCAGCTCCTACAACATCAGCTCCAACAACATCAGCTTCTACAACAACAGCTCCTACAACATCAGCTCATACAACATCAGCTCCTACAACATCAGCTCCTACAACATCAGCTCCTACAACAACAGCTCCTACAACAACAGCTCCTACAGTATCAACTCCTACAACATCAGCTCCTACAACAACAGCTCCTACAACAACAGCTCCTACAACATCAGCTCCCACAACACCCGCTCCCACAACATCAGCTCCTCCAACATCAGCTCCTACAACATCATCTCCTACTACATCAGCTCCTACAACATCAGCTCCTACAACATCAGCTCCTCCAAAATCAAAATTAATTTGCAAGTTAAAAAAAAGACTTCCTTTTTTTCCCTCAACACAAAAAATTGTAGAGCGATTTTTTTCCCCACAATTCTAGGGTGTCTGTTTAACCATTTATTGCTATAAAAATGTGCGTCTAATACTTTCTATGACTTTGCAAGATTCAACATAAGACAATATTTTTTAAAAATTTTGTTTGAGTCCCCCAAGCTTCATCCTGCACCCATTGTTCACGCCCCTGAACCAGATTCAATCATTTATTTCTCCTCCTTACACCCACCCCACTGTTAATATACGAATATTTAAACTCCCCCACAACAATAGAAAATATTGAAACCCAAACGTTTCTGTTAACGCTTCCTGCTTGCTGTCCACTGGGTTTGCTTATTCCAGCTAAGTTTCTTAAATGTTATTTATTATTTGTTTTTGTTTTTTAATATTTGTTGCTGAAAAGGGATTCCGCCTACATATTGTCTTGTTTTGTTATCTTAAAGGCTTCCTCCTACATTTTTTAATTGATTTTTTTCTACCGAGCGTGATTGCCGTATTTGCTTTTTACTATCGTATTTCATAGCTATAGACGCGTGGTCCCAGGGGAGACAATATATAAGCGTCTGCGTTTTAAAACGCCCCCTTGTGAAGCGATCCAAGGGGTGGTGAAGGCCACGGGTCCATTTTGGGCGGCGGTGAATAACTGTAAGGGGGCGTTGAAAGCATGAATAAAACAAACCCGTAAAAACAAAGTTTTTGACTATAAATCCCTTATATATGAGACATAACTAACAGTATTGATTATTTTCAAACATTTACAGACTGAATCTGTCTTAACTCAAGTTTGCTTCATAACCCTAGGGGCAGGAGTGGGTGGGAGGGGGAGAGGGGAAAAGTCTGGTCACTGATTCGCTTGACCGAGCTCAGAGTGACACGTAAAATGTAAACAAAAGCGCCCCGTCGCTTCGTTGGGTCGCCTCAATGCGTCAGCTCAAAATTTCACGTGGGAAAAAAACAATAACAAACCGTGAATTTTAATTACATACCTCATATAAGGATAAACTAAAAATGCATTAATTTAATTACGGTACTTTCGATCAATCTGAAATTTTAATACGATGCATTGTTAGGTCAGACGGGTCAGTGTGGCCAAATTTCAGCTCGATCGGATAACGGGAAGTGGGTCATTTTTTACTTCTAATTGTCCGCCCGCCCAAGACAGAGAGAGATAGAGACAGAGACGGCCGCGAAGTTAATATAAGGGATTTAATAAAACAAACCCGTAAAAACAAAGTTTTTGACTATAAATCACTTATATATGAGACATAACTAACAGTATTAATTATTTTCAAACATTTACAGACTGAATCTGTCTTAACTCAAGTTTGCTTCATAACCCTAGGGGGGAGGGGTGGGTGGGAGGGGGAGAGGGGAAAAGTCTGGTCACTGATTCGCTTGACCGAGCTCAGAGTGACACGTAAAATGTAAACAAAAGCGCCCCGTCGCTTCGTTGGGTCGCCTCAATGCGTCAGCTCAAAATTTCACGTGGGAAAAAAACAATAACAAACCGTGAATTTTAATTACATACCTCATATAAGGATAAACTAAAAATGCATTAATTTAATTACCGTACGTTCGATCAATCTGAAATTTCGATACGATGCATTGTTAGGTCAGACGGGTCAGTGTGCCAAATTTCAGCTCGATCGGATCACGGGAAGTGGGTCATTTTTTACTTCTAATTTTCCGCCCGCCCAAGACAGAGAGAGAGAGAGACAGAGACGGCCGCGAAGTTAATATAAGGGATTTAAAAAGGTAGAGAAGATATCGAAAAATATGATTTATTTATTCTGCTCATGTTTCTATTTTACCACGTTTTTATTACCACGTTTTTTTTAACTTGCTTTCGTGTCTGTCTGTTTGTCCGAATTTTTTTTTAATTTTCCAACGTAAATTTTATAAAATTTTACCACGGATAGATCTTGGATGACAATACATTGTGTCAAAATGTCAGATCGATCGAATGTACCGTAATTAAATTAATGCATTTTAAAAGTTTATCTCTATATACGCAGAGCCGTCTTTACACCATTTTGGGCCCCTAGGCAAAGAAATAGTGTTGGTCCCCTGGGCAAAGAAAGAGTGCACCGCCACCCTCGCAGGAAAAAAATAAACATACATAATATATATAAATAAACATATTCCCATGGGGCCCCTATGTTTGTGGGCCCCCGGGCAAATGCCCAACGGGCCTATGCGTTACAACGGCACTGTATATAAACATCTGTACCCGTCTGCCATTGTTAGATTTCACGTGCTGAGTTCACCCCGTTACCTCATCGCCGTGGTATTAAAACGTTGGGCGGGTGCTGATGAGGTGTTTGGTAAAATAAATAGATGTAGAAACAGAAATTTAAAAACCACGTTTTTATTACTGGAACTAAAAAAAGAAAATAAATAGAGGTAAAAAGGATTTTTTAAACCACGTTTTCATAAGTAGAATAAAAAGGAAAACATAATTTAAAACTTATAAGTTCATGTACTTTGATTTAATATGACTAAAAACTGGGGCGGGCGCTTATGAGGTTTTACATATGTAGTTCACTCACTCTCTCACTTATAGATCTCCATTTACTTTTATACCAAACCCCGTCTCATTTATATGGTTTCAATTTGTTTGTATGTGTGTGTGTGTGTGTTGAACTATTCTTGAATTGTGGAATCAGGTTACTGGTTATTATTCGCAAGAATGAATTCAAATTGCAGTCAGCAGCATCGATCTATTCTTAGACTCATTTATTTTCATACAACAAAAAGCTTGCTCACAGATCTATGTGGACCCAGATAGTGGCAAAAGTTAGACAGCAACGTTTTTTAAAGTGTGGAAAAAAAGCAACTCAAGCAGAAAAACTAACTTGAACTTCTTCTTCGGGTCATAATCTGCTTTTAGGTTAAGCAGTTCTAACTGTATATCCTCTGGGGCTTAATCAGCTTCTGCACTAAATTGTGAACTGAGGATATTGAAGAGTGGGTTCAGGTTCTTGTCTTAGAACCTCCTTTCAAATTCCATAGCAAAGACATCCAACTGAGCCTTGCATTTGTCAGCCATTTTACAAGAAACGGTTTTCTGTTTTAGCAAAGGGAAATGGCAAAACCTGTTTTCACCTGCTTGCCTGGAGAACAGGGAGTGTTTTGTCTGAAATGATTTACATACATATAAATTTCATGTGCAAACAAACCATTGCCCTTAAGTTTCACATTCAGTTAATTCAAATTTTCCATAAAGTTAATTGCAAACATGAAGTCTGACTTCCACTCTTCATTAACTATGGAACTAAAAAAAAATCACAAACGAAACCCTTCATCTCAAGCAGCATAACTATTTCTTCCTTGAGATCTCAAACTCGCCTCAATAACTCGCCCAGGCTCAGCCAGCGGACACTGCCGTGGTAGATAATATAATATAAGTCAAATCTTCAAACAGTGCTTTTAACACCTGTGATTAAATTCCCTGGCTTTTACAAAGTGTATCATACTAACAACTGCTTGAAATTCAACACAGCCTTACACAGACTGATGGTTGCCACAGTGGAGAAGTAAGAGTGTGTGGTCAGGCTGATATTCTTTAAGTTTATTGTTCATACTACTTTTTCCAGTTAAAGCTCGCGCTCCATCGGTTATTACACTGGTCATCGTGTTCCACACCAACCCAGTTATTTCAACACAGATCTCTACAGTATTGAATAAATCCTGGCCTGTAGTTGTGTCTTTGAGTGCCTCAACACAGAGTAATTCTTCGTTAAGCTCGAAACGAGGATGTATTCCCCGTATAAATACCAACTATTGTGCTTTTTCTACATTGGTTCTCTTATCCAATGCGAGAGTACCCAAAAACGTCTTTGCTTGCATCTCGAAGTTGGTGTATCAAATTGTCACTTTTTTTTCAAATCGTCTGACTAAATTTCCCTTGATAAAGAAATGGTGTCAAATTATGTTTTCTGTTCTGGACACATAACGCTTGCTGCATATGTCAAGCATTTCTTGATAAATTCACTGTCAGAAAAAGGCTTGTTCTGTTTTTATTAGATTTTATTAGATATCTCAAAACTGGCTTCGATTGCAGCATCTTGTATTTAAGACTTTTGGTGAAAACATTTTACAGCTTATTTAAAGTATTAACAAACTTCTTGCATTTCCCTTTTCTCTCTTGGTTCGTTAAATTGTGCCAGAAACACAACACATGTTTTGTTTGGTGGTATCTATTTAAGTCGCACTCATTAAAGACCCTCACACACTCACGGCACAGCAAGCAGGCTGCTTTTTTCCCAACGCTCGCGAAGCAATATTTAACAGTCAATTCGTCATTTAAAAAAGACATTCGTCCTCAATCTTACTTCCTTTGATAGTACTCGATGTTAAATCAACGTCTATTTGCTTTTAAATCACAAATTTTAAAAACCTCTTTAAATGCAAATCGTAAACAAAAGCCAATTCCGGTTGAGCTGAAATGTAGTTTGGAACAGGTATGTTAACAATTAATGACTAATGATTCTGAAGCGATAAAACCTATTATATATCTCTAGATTCGAATGAAATGCTGGGAAAAAAAATTTAAAAATATATATAAAATATTCTAAGCAAAAAAAATTAACATGAAACACGATCACCACATGTATATGCATACGGGTCGCATAATATACTCTGACCTGCCGCATGTGACCGTCGGATCGTAGTTTGCCTATCCTTGTGTGAGAATAATTTATTTATTTTTTAAATCGGGGGTTGCTGAGTAATTTCTTTACTGGAAAGTGGGATGTAGGCCAAAAAAGCTTGAGAACCACTAAATAAAAGTGAAGGAATTAAAAACTCCAATTAAACGACACCGCAAAAACAAAGTTTTTGACTATAAATCCCTGATATATGAGACATAACTAAAAGTATTGATTATGTTCAAACGTGACTACATTTACAGACTGAAACCGACTGTTTTCCCCTGGCTTTTAAAACTGGGGAGAGGGGGAGGGGTGGGGAAATCGATGGGTGGCGTGAACGCGTGAACTCAACTGGCACGTGGAAGAAAAACAATAACAAACTGTGAAATTGAATTACATATGTTATATAGAGATAAACTAAAAATGCATTGATTTAATTATGGTACATTCGATCCATCTAAAATTTTAATACGTTGCACTGCTTGGTTACACGAGTCTATATGCAAAATTTCAGCTCGATAGCATCACGGGAAGTATATCATTTTTAAATCCCTTATATTAACTTCACCGCCGTCTCTCTCTGTCTCACTGTCTGTCGTTCGTCGTCGGGCGTGCGGAAAAACAAAAGTAAATAAAACAACCCCGTAAAAACAAAGTTTTTGACTATAAATCCCTTATATATGAGACATAACTAAAAGTATTGATTATGTTCAAATGCGACAAATATTTACAGACTGAATCTGTCTTAACTCAACTTTGCTTTTAACCCGTAGGGAGAGGGGAAAGGTCTTGTCACCGCGTTGGGCGTCACGGATGGGCGGGCGGGACGACGAACGACAGAGAGAGACGGTTCCAAACATTTACAGACTGAAACAGAAATTATCTCCCCTGCCGCTATATATAGGTGCTAGGTCAACTCTAGCAGACGACGACTAAACATTCTAAATAGTGATTTAATTAGATAAACTAAAAATGCATTAATTTAATTACGGTACGTTCGATCCATCTGAAATTTTGAGACGATGCATTGTTAGGTGAGACGGGTCCGTGTGCCAAATTTCAGCTCAATGGCTTTACTGAAAGTGGGTCATTTTCGACTTTTGGGCCCAAGACAGAGACTGCCGTGAAGTTAATATAAGGGATTTAAAAAGGACAACCCTCCCTGTAGGTATTTGAAAGTACACATATTTACGCCTTTGAAATGTATTAGTATATTTTATTATCTTGACATACTTTTGTAAAGCATGTTTAATCTCTTAATTATTTAAATTTAAGTAACACAAAAAAATTGATTTAAATGAGATCGTTTATATAAGCTATAATATGTTACTCAGCCATTGGTTACTTCAAAGTGTTCTTAAGCTTTTTTTGTTAGCTATTACATGATTAGGGTAAATTTAAGAGACAGTGTTCAGAAATTTTAAAGGCATTATTGACTTAAACTAAAAGGCAAATCTTTTTAAAACATGTATTGCTCAAAATTTTCGTACATTTCAATCACAAGATTATATTACAAAGGAAAACATTATTATGTAACCAGTACTTCTGATTGGTGGTTTAAACAAACGTAATCATATTGTTCTAAAACGTATCCAACGAACATAATCAAAGTAATCGTTATTTAAAGGTCTTTTTTTTAAATATAAAAATACTTGTATTATGTGCTGCTTGATTATTTCAAATTGATGAACCGTCATAGAAGTTGTGTGTTTTTTTAAATTTTAATCTGAGTGGTAACAAGATTTATAATTTTTTAATGTGTCATGAGATGATTATTTATTGTAAGGAAATATTTGTAACTGTGTAGGGCATGTCTAAAAACACGTTTCCTGCCGTAATCCAATGTTTCTCCTCAATAATGACTCACGAGTATGATCGTGGGACATAATCCAATGTATAACTTCATCATGTATGCTGCTAATGAGTGATGCTCTATAATACTGACATCTTTTTAAAGCTCAATTTAGCTGCATCAAAATAAGACGTTCCGTCAGTTCCCTTGTCACTTAAATGCGTTCATCCTTTTTCTTACAACACTCTCCAAGTGTGGACCAAAAACAAACTGACTTTTTCTAGGACAAATTTAACAGATTTTTTTTTAAAGTTCATAAAGTGACCGAATCGACATCTAATGAAGTAAAATATCCTGTTTATGAACTAGAATTCACTTAAGTATAACCTGTCTTGTTGGGTCTGGTGTACTCGGCGACATTTGACAGATGTTGGACGGGGGAGGAGATGGTACTGAGCGGAGGACAAAGAGTTTTCAGACAGCAGAGAAAATTACAGGGGGTGGGGTGGGGGTGGGGATGGGGGCGGGGGTCTAGTTAGTAGAACTAGCGCCTGTCATATTTCTGACAAGTTTTCATTCAGGTAATATATGATGGGAAGAATTTTTTTTTAAGTATTCATAATTTTCTATTATAAAATTATGATCCTTACGACAACTTGATTGACTTTTTATTCTGTATTATATTTTGGTGTTTTGAAGGTGGTATTATGTTAGAGGGTTGAGGGTGGAAACGGTTAGAAATGTTCATCTAGGGTTTTTAAAAAATGATTGGATTAAACCTTTTAAAATGTCCATTCGTTAATCTCGAGGCTGATAAAATTCTGTAGTTGAGGTTGAAATCTATTCTGGTTTGATTCACAACAGCCTGTTGTTGTTTTAACATCTAAAATGTATGTGTTGTACAGAAGACATTTCTGGACTAAAGCTTATAATAAAGTATAAAACATAGTGATAGTAAAAGAATATGAGCCAGAAAGAATAGAATAGAATTTTAATCGTTCAACTTAATTCTTATCGATTACATTTTTTAATGATTAATCGATTAATTAATCGTTAAGAGAGAGAGAGAGGGAGAGAGAGGGAGAGAGAGAAACTTTAAACAGCTTGATGCATCACATCCTATGACTTGCTCCGTATTTCTCCGACGGATAAACGATATTTCAATTGAAAAATTCCTCCGACGTGTTTACTGTGCATCCGGCCGCCTCCGATTTGAATCGGCCATCTGCGATGTTTCACTTGACGATAGCCTTGAAAGCTTGTGAGTGGTGTTAAACAAGGGAATTCATTAAAATTTATGTCACAATAAACTAATCAAAATTTTGATTACGAGCCGTTACAAATTTCAACTGTTTAGGCAATATTGAAGGTGTCTTCAATAAAATTAAAAGTGTATTAACAGTGTTGCTATATCTTACCTACTACTTACGGTACAAAAATGATGAAACTTATCAATTGATATAGCTTTAAAAAATGTGCGACTTAAAATCATCTCTAAAGATCCTTTGCAACACGAAGTTATCAGATTGGGGGGGATGGGTGTGCTGTTGCATACATACATTCATTGATAAAGCTCTTATTTGGATCTGATATATTAATTACACAATTGTTTTTCATTTTCCTTTATTATTTAAAACTAGATTCGCCCCGCGGCGTAGCAAGCGCCGCAGACTTGCTCGTGGAATGTGCAAAGAAAGGGCAGAAAGAACGGACACAAAACAGAGCACGAAGGAATCAAAACAACGCCAGTGAACGTTGTTCGTTGTTGTTGTTGTTTGTTTGTTTTTTTTCGGGGGGGGGGCGACGAATTGTTGGTCTCGAGACACTCGCACCCTAGCGAGGGTCGGCCATGTTCACAAAAAAAGGGGAAAAAGAACGGGCACAATCACACATCTATATCTACACTAATAAAAGGCAAAGCCCTCACTGACTGACTGACTCATCACTAATTCTCCAACTTCCCGTGTAGGTAGAAGCATGAAACTTTGGGAACTTGCTGAGTACACTCTCACAACGACAATTGGCGAAAAAGAATGTTAAAATTCACATTGCGGGCCCAAAAACGCTTTCTTTCCTAATATGGCTTATATATAATATGAAAATCACTCATTCTCCTATTTCCCGAGTAGGCAGAAGCATGAAACTTTGGGAAGTTGTTGAGTACAAACCCGCGATGGTAACGGGCAACAAAATATTTAAATTATCACTTCCTGGGGGCCAGGGGCCCAAATGAAGTTTTTTCCTAATATGAGCTATATAAAAACTGAAAATCACAAATTCTCAAATTTCCCGTGTAGGTAGAAGCATGAAACTCTGAGTAGTTGATACGTACACTTCCGCGATGGTAACAAGAGAAAACAATATTTAAATTATTTCTTACTAGGGGCCGGGGGCCCAAATGTAGTTTCTTTCTTATAAAAAACTGACTCATCACTAATTCCCCAACTTCCCGTGTAGGTAGAAGCATGAAACCTTGGGAAGTTGTTAAGTAGCATCTCGCGACTATACTTGGCGTAAAAGAATTTTAAAATTCACACTCATGGGGGCCGGGGGCCCAGAACCGTTTTTGTTCCTTATAGTGGCTATATTAAAATTAAAAATCACTAATTCTCATATTTCGCGAGTAGATAGTAGAATGAAACTTTGGGAAGTTGTTAAGTAACATTTCGCGATGGTAACAGGTAAAAAAAAGTAATATAATTTTTCACTGACTGGGAGCCGGGGGCCCGAATGTAGTTTGTTTCTTATATTTAAAAAATGACTTATCACTAATTCTCCAACTTCCCGTGTAGTTAGAAGCATGAAACTTTGGGAAGTTGTTGAGTACAAACTCTCAATGGTAACAGGCGATAAAGAATTTAGAAATTCACACTCATGGGGGCCGGGGGCCCAAAAACGTTTTCCCCTAATATGGGCTATATAAAAATTAAGAATCAATCATTCTCCTATTTACCGAGAAGGTAGAAGCATGAAACTTTGAGTAGTTGCTAAGCAACTTCCGCTATGGTAAAAGGTAAAAATATATATATAAATTATTATTTCCTGGGGGCCGGAATCCCAAATGTAGTTTTTTCCCTTATATTTAAAACTAACTTATCACTAATTCTCCAATGACCTGTGAAGCATGAAACTTTGGGAACTTGCTGAGTACACTCTTATGACGATAATTGGTAAAAAAAAAGAATTTATAATTTTCACTCTTGGGTGGCCGGGGTCCCAAACCCATTTTTTTCCTTATATGGGCATTAAAAATCTGAATCAATGCCAATTCCTCATCTTCCCATCTAGGTAGAAGCATGAAACTTTGGAAAGTTGTTGAGTACCCTCCGGCGATGGTAAGAGGTGTAAAAGTTATAAAATTATCACTAACTAGGGGGGGGGGTCGGGGGCCCAAATGTATGTTTTTTTCTTATATGAGCTATATAAAACAGACTCATTATTAAATATCAAATTTTCCGTGTACGTAGGAGCATGAAACTTTGGAAAGTTGTTGAGTACCCTCCCGCAATGGTAACATACGAAAACAAAATTTAAATTATCACCTCGATAGGATTACTTGAAGTGATTTTTTACTTTTCTTTTTTGTTTTTCTGCGGGACCACGACAGACAGACAGACAAGATGGTGAAGTTAATATATTTAGTATATACATCATGATCCAGATTGAAATCAATTGGTGTTTTGAATTTGTGTTACGCGGGTTCTCAACGGTAACTGAAATTCTAATTTTCGACGCGAGCGAGGGTATTTTGCTAGTATATATATAATTATCTTCGTGGAACCATGCGAGACAACACGCAAGTATGTGCAACCGAGCATGACGAATGACCCTCGCTGGGGTCGACCAATGTATCGAGACCAAAAATGGTCCTTGCTTTTCACTTGCATTGTTCCTTCACAGAATAACGGGAGATTCGTAGTGTACTGGTTATCACGTCCGCCTTATACGGGTAGGGTCCTGTATCCAGCGAAAAAATTGGTTTATAAAAGAAAATTTAAAATGTCTGTATGTGCCTGTTCTTTTACCCCTTTATTGCTAACACTAGCTGACCAGCGGCGTGGCATACCCCGCTAATGATTTAGTGACGGGTGAAGACTTCCTGAAAGACACAGTTGTCAAAATGGGGTGGGTTTGGGCAAACGAATGTGAGTGATTGAAAAGAAGGAACTCTGGAGAGACCCACGGCGTAGCATACGCCGCAGACTTGCTCATCATAGACAGTGCAAAGAATGGTTGGGGGGGGGGTGAGAGTAAAGACACAAAAAGCAGCACTAAGTAAATACAAAATAGCGAGTAAACCTAAAGACATGCACACTGAGGTTGTTGTTACCCGCCTCCCATTTAATACTAACATCCCTTAAACATAAACTGTGATTGGCCTACCCTAGCGAGGGTTAGTCATATTTAGGGTTGTTAATTGCGTGTTATTGTTGTTTTTAGTTTTTATTGGAAAACCGATTATCGATTATGTAACTCCGCTTTTAAACCGATTATCGTTTATAGCTGACTTCATAGAAGTTAAGGGTATACCGAATTTCGCCTGCAAATGTCTCGAAACCAACAATGAGTTGTTAGTTCACCCCCCCCCCAACCGACGTTCACTCGCGTTGTTTTGATTTCTTCGTGCTGTAGTTTGTCTCCGTTCTTTCTCCAATTTCTTTGCACTTTCCATGAGCAAGTCTGTGGGTATGCTACGCCGCGGGGCGATTAGTTTTTTGTTTATCTATATATATATAAAAATCAAAGTATGTATATATGTGTGTGTGTGTGTGTGTGTATGTGTGTGTGTGTGTGTGTGCATGTCCTTTATAGCTGACTAAACTATTCATCCGATCGTCGTGAAATTTTTGGACACTGTTGAGTACCCACCTGGGATGGTAACTGGCAACTTTGTTTTCTAAATTTAATACTCATGGGGCACCGGGGGCCCATAATGTCATTTTTTATATGAGCTATATAAAAATTAGTTTAAGCGCTAGCTACTGTGTAAATTCTTGGATCTTAACCAAACTTTGTATATGACAACTTGATAGCCAATATTAAAATAATATAGGGCACTGAACTGCAAATAGTCATTCCTTTGGGGCTGGGGGCCCAAAAATTCACATTTCTTAAATGTTTAAGATTTTATTCACCATTCAGTCATTAACAATCTTGACAATTAATGACACATGTATCCATTATTATACAAATTGAAATGAACAGGGTTTAGAACTTTATATCTTGCACTGAATGGGCCCCGGGGCCCTTAATGTCTTTTTTTTGCTTATATAAGATATATAAAAATTAGTTTATGCGTTAGCTACTGAGTAATTGAATGGATCTAAACCAAAACTTTAATACAAAAACTTTGTAGCTCATATTAAAATACTATAGGGCACATAACTTCAAATGTCCATTCCTTCTGGGGCCGTCCTACGGGGCCAGGGACCGCAAATGTCTTCTCATCGGACATGTTTAATGTATTTTCCCCCACTCAATTTTTCAATTTTTCACGACCTTGAGAAATATATCTATGAGGAAACTTAATTAAAATGAAAAGGTTTTTGAAATTTACACATTTCATCGAATGTGCCCACGGGCCCCTTAATGTCGTTTTTTTTTATATTAGCTGTATATAATTTAGTATTAGATTAAAATACTGAGAAAATTAATGTATCTTGACCCATTTTAGTATATAAAAAATCAAGGGTCTATATTCTATTACGATAGGGCACTGAACTCCTAATTTTCATTCCTACGGGGCAGGGGGTCCAAACTGTCTATTTTAGTAAATGTTTAATATTTTATAGTCCAATCAAATATTTAAACAATATTGAGAAATATAAATAAATGTATGTATTTTGAAATTTTTTCAAATGAACATATGTTTCGCACTTTATTTCTTGCAATAATTGGGCCCTGGGGCCCTTAATGTCGTTTTTTGTACATACGAGCTTTATAAAAAATAGTTTATGCGTTAGCTACAGATTAAATGATTGGATCTTAACCAAACTTTGTTTTCAAAAACTTGGTATCCCATATTAAAATACTTAAGGACACATAACTTCTAATGTCATTTTCTTCGGGGCCGGGGGCCCCAAATATCTTTTTTCGTATATGTTTAAGATATTTTCCCCATTCACGTTGTATCGATCTTGAGAAATATTTATCCATGATGAAACTAAATTAAAATGATAAGGTTTTTGAAATTGACATCTTGCACCGCATAGGCCCAGGGGGCCCCTTAATTTCGTTTATTTTTCCTATATTGGCTAGATAAAAAAAATTAGTTTAGGTGTTAAATAATGCGAAAATAACTGGATTTTGACCAAACTTAGTATATAAAAACTTTAGAGCCTATATTACATTACTATAGGGCACTTAACTCTTAATGTCCATTCCCTCGCAGATTAGGGGCCCCAAATGTCTTTTTAACTGAACGTTATTAATTGCATTACCCATTTAATTTTACAGGATATTGAGAAATATAGCTTGAGTACAATAGCAATAAAAATATAACGTATCATTCATTTTGGGGCCGGGGCCCTTAATATTGTTTCTTCTTTTGTAAACTTTTTAATTATTAATTTATTTCTATATATATATATATATAAATATGTTTGAGTGTGTATGAATGTCCTTTATAGCTGTCTAAACCATTCACCCGATCGTCATGAAACTTTTCAAGACTGTTGAGTATGCTCCCGGGATGGTAACTGTCACTTTTTTCAAAATTTAACACTCATGGGGCGCCGGGGGCCCATATTGTCATGTTTTGCTTATACGAGCTATATAAAAATTAGTTTAAGCTTTAGCTACTGTGTAAATTATTGGATCTTAACCAAAATTTGTATATGACAACTTGATAGCCAATATTAAAATACTATAGGGCACTAAACTGCTAATATTCATTCCTTTGGGGCTGGGGGCCCAAAAATTCACATTTTTTAAACGTTTAAGATTTTATTCACCATTCAGTCATTAACAATCTTGACAAATTATGACACATGTATCAATTATTATACTAATTGAAATGAACAGGTGTTTTGAACTTTATATCTTGCCCAGAATGGGCCCTGGGGCCCTTAATGTCGTTTTTATCTTATATGAGCTATATAAAAATTAGTTTCTACGTTAGCTACTTAGTAAATGAATAGATCTTCACCAAACTTTGCATACAAAAACTTGGTAGCCTATATTAAAATACTATAGACACTGAACTTCTAATGCCAATATCTTCGGGGCCGGGGCCCCAAATATCTTTTTTCGTATATGTTTAAGATATTTTTCCTATTTACTTTTTAAAGAGCTTGAGAAATATAGCCACAATAAAAATGAACTAAAATGAACAGGTTTTTGAAATTGACCTCTTGCACCGAATGGGCCAGGGGCCCCTTAATGTTATTTTCCCCCTATTTTAGGTATATAAAAAGTAGTTTAAGAGTTAGATATTGAGAAAATAACTGGATTTTGACAAAACTTAGAATATAAAAACTTAAGAGCCTATATTACTATAGGGCACTGAACTCTTAATTTCCATTCCTTCGAAAAAGTCTTTTTACTGAACTTTAATCATTGTATTCCCTATTCAATTTTACACGATATTGAGGAATATAGCTTGAGTACAATGGCAATAAAAAACTATAATATCACTCATTTTGGGGCCGGGGCCCTTAATATCGTTTCTTCTTTTGTACGCTATTTAATTATTAATTTATTTATCCGTTTGCTATGAAACTTGGATTTTTTTTTCACACTTCCACGAAGGTTTCTTCAGAATTGTTTTTAAACATACCACTCATTGGTTTCTTTAAATGTATTCCTTTTTACTTTGATCGTTGCAACGCACGACGGGTCTGCTAGTAAATTATAAAATAACGTGTGTCGCTGGGGTTTGAAATCAGGACCTTCCTCTTGTAAGGCGGACGTGATAACCACTACACTACAAATCACACGTTATTCTGTGAAGGAACAGCGGAAGTGAACGCAAGTGCCATTGTTGGTCTCGGGGCCACCTCCGCTTTCCAACTATAAACTGATTGGTCGACCCCAGTGAGGGTCATTCGTCATGCTTGTTCACATACTCGCTTTGGTGAAATATATATAGTTTTGTGTAGGATATGGTGACATTGCCTGCTGTTAGCCTAAAAACATATGAGCCTTACGGCCTTGACTTTTAATGTGAATCGTGATCAGCTTTTTTAAATTAAAGAAACAAAACGTTGTCTCACAAAGTGTGATACCTTATAAGAATATTGTAAGGAATTGTGGCTTAGCTTGACAGTACCATACCATTGTTCTTTACTTTATTTACGTCGACTGCCTTCGGCTGAAGTACATTTAAGATCATCGATTGATTGAACAGTAACTTTGATGTTTCTAACCATTGGAGTTTGTAGTATTGCTAGGTATTGAAACGGTTGGCTTTACTAAGTTTTTTTCCGTTTACTTTATTGTATTTCATTCGGTAGGCGCACACATTAAAATGATGATACAGGTTTGGAAATTAATGTCTAATCTAAATAATTTAATAGCTTAAATAGTTATTAATGTGAATATATTTCAAAATTTAGTTCGTCTGGGCATAAGAACTGAGCACGATAAAAACGATGAATGGAAGCGGTTTCTTTGCGGCCACTTGACAAGTGTAGAATATAGACGATTACTCTTAAAGTTGCTTGACCTCTAAATAAAATATCTTATCAGCAGTAAGCCAAAGTGTCATGCAGCAATTCAGGAGGGGGAGAGATTAGAGGTCGGATGTCGGTAAATAAATAAAAGATTTTTTTCCAACTAAGGGGCCGTCCATAAATGACGTCACGCACCTAGGGATGGGGGGAGGGGGTCACACTTTTGTGACGTTGCGTGACGAGGGGGGAGGGGGGTTGAAGAAATGTGACGTCACATGAAAAGGGTAACTTTAAATAAAACTTCCCCTGTAATATTTTGTGGCTTACACTTTATTTAAAGATTTTTTTAAAATTATTTTTGTTGGGTGGGGGGATCTATATGATACAATTATAAACGTTTTAAGCTTGATATAATTGTTCGATTGGTTTTGGGTCTAACGCCCCTGGCCATTCTAGATATAATAATATTCATTAACTTTATTGAATGCATCAAATTCTTGACATCGCAATTCGAGAGTCGCACAAAATGAGGTGACCAGATTTTCCGGAGGGCAAAGGGGGACGGGGCTCCTCGGACCCGGTCCCAGGTTTCTGTACCAAAAAATCGAGACGTCTGGTCACTTGAGCGGGACATGAAGTCTGAAATCGGGATGTCTGATCACCTTACGCGTCGGGATCACCGACAAGTCACGGGAAGGCCGTATCAAGGAGTAAAATGTAAATAACCACAGAAATAGACGCACCAACTGTCTTAGCTAATAATAAAGCAATTTAAATTTATTTTAAAAAATCACCGTTTTGAATATTTAATTAAATTTAAGAAAATATTATGTCATTCGTACCCAAAATAAAAATTAAAAATTAAAACTAATTATATTTTAAAGTATTGAAAAAAGCGGGACAAACGGGCGTCCCGCCGGGACAAGCGAGGGTCAGCGGGACATGAGGTCTGAAATCGAGACTGTCCCGCCTAAATCGGGACGACTGGTCACCTTACACAAAAAAACTTTTCTTCTTAGCTCAGTTTTTAAGGCATTAATTTTAAATATCACAGAAAGGATACTTGATACAGTGAAGTCATGTGGATTAAGATTATTGTCACTCGTGTCAATATAAATGAAAGTAGGGTGGATTTAGGTGTCTTCGTATAGTACGTAGGTAAGAAATCTACATAGTAGTCAAATTTAAAAGATGCATTTTCTGGAAGGAACCGGTTCAATAGTGGGCATATGTTCGAAGCGTACACGTACAAATTACGGTACACATGACGTATTTTAATATATCTAGTGGATAGAAAATAAGGTGGGTTTTTGTTGTTATTGTTTTTTTTTGTTGATTTTGTTTTTTGTCTTTGTCAAAGCATTGGGACGTATTTTTGGAGGGGGGGGGGTCTAACTTTTTGTGACGACGCGTGACTAGGGGGGTGAAAAATCGGCCAAAATAGTGTGACGTCATTTATGGACGGCCCCTAAAGTAATAGAGTTTTGCAAGGAACTCAGTGTGCTTTCAAGCCACACAGCACTTACATCCGGACAGCGCAGCTCCATCAGCTGATGACTAACGAGGTGGCCTGTTGCATTGCGGTGTACACATAGACTTCTACTAAACAAAACACTGCGATATACACATAGACTGCTACAAAAACTCAACACGTTCACATTAGACTTGACATGAGGCCACTCAGTGGTCCGATGTTAACTTGTGTCGGACCGGATGTCCGGAGGAACACTGTAAAGGAAACGCCTATAATTTCACCATTGTTAAAGACATTACTTGCCCATTGTGTTAAATTGCTTGCGATTATTACCAAGAAACGAGAACAGAAATGCTAGGCTTTAAGAAATATAATACAAATTCCATTGAAATGCTGAAACTGAAAATACTCTATAAGCAATACTTTTTAGAAAAATCAATATAAAATCGGGTATGCTTATGTGGAGATGTATAAAAATGATTATAAAATTATGATGTTGATTCAATCCTGATAGTATTACATTTTTACTTCTCGTCAAAGTGTATCTTTATTTATTTTTAAATCCTCTATATTAACTCGTGGTGTCTGGTTGAACCCTTGATTGCTTGTCGGTCGCCAAAACTTTGGATCGATTTTTAACCCATTTCCTCGTAAGCTAGCGAGCTGAAATTTAGCAGGCAGTTTTTTGGCGATGATAAAAACTAGGTATCAAAATTTCAGATCGATCGCATGTACTATAATTAAATTATTGAATTTGTTGATTATTTTATTTATTCCTATGTAAATTGTTTTGTTTTTTTTTAGATAGAGCGTCGCGGTGCGTATTATATTGAACAAACTTTCTGTCGCGAAATAAGGTGCGTATTTTATTGACAACACTTTTTATGAACATATTCCTGATTGGTGCTCATTATGTTAAACATGTTTTACGACACAACTGCAATTTTGTATTTTTGGATGGTCTTGCGCTGCGTATTATATAGAACATTCTTTTAGTTACGTCTCGTACATAAAGGATTTATAGTGAAAAACTTGGTTTTTTACGGGTTTTTTTTATTACATCGCAAACTCTGGAGGAATCACTTAAATGTTTGAGGACTATTGGCAGCCACATCAGTCGCAGGACCCGCTTGACGGCAAAATTGTGGCTGTCAAGTTTTGGGTTTTAAATAACTGACATGTCAGTGAGATTGAGAATGATCTAGAAAAACAGAACTAGCTTAGTTTTTCTTTATCGTTTAGTGCAACGGAAAGAGGTGAGGGGAATCAAACTCATAGACCGATATGCTTGCTATTCTGGCACAACCTGGGAGTCAAAATATGGCTTATCTAGCGGTTCGTACTTTATTTTGGCATCGACCAGTTTAATCATTCTACTCCAAACTCTTGATTAGGCCTATGCCTCCCAGCCCCATTCACCAGCCAGCACGCCTACACACTTCTCTACAACAAAGACCACAGCACTTAGACCCCTAAATGACCGGTGAGAAGAGATCGTTCGGTAATTGGTATTGAAAACCCCAAATGCAGATGGTGTAAATTTTGGGTGCGAAATCGCTGGGTGGAGGCTATCTCCATGAAAGTTTGTGTAGTAGCCATTTCGAGGTATGTACTTTGCTATTGTCCCTCGAAGTTACTGTCAGAATTGTTTACCTACACCGGCCACTTGCCTTAGAACTGCAGGAATTCTTCTAAACACTTGTTGGAATTGATACTTGTTCCCTTAAAATGGCTAAAATGAGTTGTCCTTTCAAAGGTTACATTTAAGGGGCTAAAAGAATAGCCTTTAACTTTATCGCAGAGAAATCGAATTAGATTTAAATTCTATAACCAGATAAGTGCAGTAGCGGCCTTTGGGGTGGCAGCCCCAGACCCCGAGCTTAGGGGGGCCCCACGTTTCAGACTTGAGAATTTTTCGTCAAGTTATATTCACTAATTAGCGTATGTAAATTATAAAGTGATTCGCTGATGTGATGGACCAAGATATATTAGAATGTCATCATGCATGTCGAAGTACACTGCATGTAGTCATGTACACAATGCAGTTGCGATTAGAAACATGCATTTGAAATATTGCCTTGTACAATAAATTGCATTTTAACGTAAGTCGTTACGGTATTTTTCGAAAAGAAACCATTGTTCATAAAACGCGAACATACATAATATATTTTAGTAACAAAAGAGCCGGCAGATATTGCTCTTCTGAGTTTGCGCAAGAATTGATCTAATCAAGATATTATGACCTATTGGCCATATTGGTAGTTAGCGATCGTTACCAGTACTCTGATCCCGCGGGGTCATTGTTGCACCAGGCCTCGCACGTACCTAACGCCGCCTCTGGATAAATGGATTGTTTTGTGAATTTCTTCCTATACAAAATTATTGTTCACATTTAATGATAAAATAATAATTATTAACTGAAAAAATTTGGTTTTGTTTTTAATTGTGATAATTGATGTTGCTGAAGCATTAAAATATTCATGGCTCTAAATCGTGATTATCTTCTTTTTCCTGAGGACCCAAGATCGAAATATTGAGAACAATTGACCTCAAAATAATTCCTCCTGATCGAATGGTCAGAGGTCAGGAACCGAAAGAGCAGCCCCGCCGGTGACTTCGTAAGCGAATAGAATGGTTCAATCAAATTGTAATATAACTTAAATTAAAAGAACGAGATAAACCTATGTATCAAATCTCAGCCCATAACGATAAGAGGAAGTTGATAAGAAATGTGTTGACAGACGTGGTGAAAACAAACAACGGTCAATTCAAGTTACTAAATTCACGTATTGAGTATTGACACTGCATGATCCGTCCCCAAGGTCGACCGTTGACTAGGCCTTGCACCACCACCCCTATATCCCCGACATACTGGCTTATTGTTTTCAGTTAATGCAAAGTGTCTGCAGCATTACGCCACTTTAGGAGCAGTGTTGAGAGGCCCCTGTTGTTGCGTATCTTAAGTAATTCAACTAACTTTCCGGAATGGCTTTTGGGGAAGGGGAGGTTTTCCAGTGTTAAATGATTTTGAAGCCCAGAGAAAGGAGGGGGTGTGTATCTTTTATCATTCTCTTAATGAACGTTTTTAAATATAATTTAATAATATTTTTCTTTTACCAGATTAATTTTCCTTGTCTGGTTTTTAAAAATGACTCTTAACTATTTAAAAAGTTGCATTAATAAACACCGTATAGCTACTCTCTTCATTTGTTTTAAGCACAACTCATCAACTTATAAATGTGTTTTTGTGCTAAGTTGCTAGCTGATGAGAGACATCCGGTTTGACCTGACAAACAACAGAGCGGTGTCCATCGCAGAAAGCGTCCCCCTTGAAATCTCACAGTGCAGACGCTTCTCCATCTTAAGTCTATGTACTCCAAAGATCAGTTGGATTCTTCGTTTATCTGACATTGAAACCATCTTTGTTTTCTTTTTTAACAATCCATTTTATTTCCTAGGAGCTAACTAATTTTTCCACGACCGCTGTCATTGTGTGTGTGATGATGATGTAACTGTTTGTTTGTTTAATTTCCTGGACAAGCTTGATCTTCATCGTGGTGAGATAGATTAGATTAATTTTTACATTTTCATTTATGAATTCTATTTCAGCAATTCCTAAACAGAACGTAAGACTTGTCAATTATATTATGATTTTGATATGTGAAAATGACATTAAGATACAAATTAAATAGAATATCAATAACCGCCATTTAACTGTAAGTATAGCAGTATACTTGGAGAAGAAATAATTAGTTCAATAAGTTCGCTCCACTCTTACTTTCAAAGTTTGAAGTTTGTAGCTACATTATTCTCTCACCGCAACGTCAGGAACCCATAACTAACCAAGGCCATCTGCATCTAAGTGGTCACACGACCCATTTGACAGCTCTTAGAATTCGAACGGAGCCCTTTATAATCGTGAAAACGTTACATAAAAATTGAAACATTAATTTCCAAATATAACATAATATTAATATATCATATAGAGTGGGACTGCGATAAAGCTTTTAAATACAATTCAAAATACACAAACAAATTGTGCAATGAAAACAATAAATTTGAGCTTTATTTTTAAACTAACACGACAGTAGTCGTTTCGGCTAATGCCCTGATCAGTACAATAACATAAAATAGTTACTTACATAAGTAATATTTAAATTCTTAAAACATATTATATCATAATGTAAGTACTTATTTTATGTTATTGCTCTCCAACTACCCCCAGCAGCCTTGTAGTTTCCACCACTGTTATTGGGCTCTCCAACTACCCCCAGCAGCCTTGTAGTTTCCACCACTGTTATTGGGCTCTCCAACTACCCTCAGCAGCCTTGTAGTTTCCACCACTGTTATTGGGCTCTCCAACTACCCCCAGCAGCCTTGTAGTTTCCACCACTGTTATTGGGCTCTCCAACTACCCCCAGCAGCCTTGTAGTTTCCACCACTGTTATTGGGCTCTCCAACTACCCCCAGCAGCCTTGTAGTTTCCACCACTGTTATTGGGCTCTCCAACTACCCCCAGCAGCCTTGTAGTTTCTACCACTGTTATTGGGCTCTCCAACTACCCCCAGCAGCCTTGTAGTTTCTACTACTGTTATTGGGCTCTCCAACTACCCCCAGCAGCCTTGTAGTTTCTACCACTGTTATTGGGCTCTCCAACTACCCCCAGCAGCCTTGTAGTTTCCACCACTGTTGTTGGGCTCTCCAACTACCCCCAGCAGCCTTGTAGTTTCCACCACTGTTGTTGGGCTCTCCAACTACCCCCAGCAGCCTTGTAGTTTCCACCACTGTTATTGGGCTCTCCAACTACCCCCCATACACTCCTCCATCAAAATAAAATATTTTAAAATCTCGTATTCAAATTGCCTGGCAGTAAACTACGTGAAACCATTGTTACCAAAATTGCTTGTAAAGAAAGTACTTCATCATACTTGCTCCTGTAATTAATTATAGTGAATCAGCCTCGTGTTCACTGTAGGTAGCCATTTTTCTTGCAATTTTCACAAGACCAGTTTTTAAACATGACTAAGTGCTGAGGTGTGGTCTATGGAATTACCTAGATGGCTCATGAAAACTTAACTAAATGAGTATCCGTGTTTGACCTGCTAACGGTTTTGCTGAGACTCAGACATAAAAATAACTGAACTTAAAAATCACAGTGAGACGTGCGTTGTTTTTATTTTATTTATTTATTATATTTTGTCACTATTTGAAACCTTCTACAACACTGCTTTTGAAATCTGTCTTGAAAAAACTTTTGGTGAAACAGATAATCAACATTTGCCAGGATCCCGTCAAACGATTTATCTAATTCAGGATAACACGGTCTACAGCCTCCTTGCTACTAAATTGTCTGCATGTGGTACATCTGATAGTGTCTGGAATTGGCACCGTCAATCTGTCATTCCCCAAAAGTTCCCATCAACGTTACTCGATACGTGACGAGTTTGTGTGTGTGTGTGTGTGTGTCTGTGTGTGTGTGTGTGTGTGTGTATGTGTGTGTGTGTGTGTATGTGTGTGTGTGTGTGTGTTGGTTGTTTTCACTCACAGCCCTTCATTCCTTAAGAGACCTAATGACTCCAAGATGAATGGCTAAGCGAGGTCCTTTGCTCAGCTTTACCAATAATATGTCTATGCCTTTCTTGACCCGCGGTATCAGTTTCCTATTTTCAGTGTTATTGAGGCAGTCTTCAGTCTGGTGACAGGAGCCAGCTATCTTATTTCTTCGCCTTGCTCCTTTATTTATAAATTTTGTATTGTATTTAATACTTGCTGCGAATTTTTTTTTAAAGAATCCTTTCATTTCACCCACATCCTTTTGTATTGTTAAACTATCTTTTGGGAGATTCGTGTCTTCAACTGCAGGAGTGATGATAGTAACAGCAAAGAAAATGGCTGACACTGTCAGTGGTTAATTGCATGATGCTTCACCACTAAAACATTCAATAAAGCAAGTCTAAAATCGTGAGGAACAAAAACTTAGCTCCAACAAATCAGCAGTTCATGGAGGGCATTCAGGCACAAAAGAAACAATTAGACAATAATTCTAAGACATCCAGAGCATCTTTCAATCAGGAGCTTGAGGCTATACGTGTCTTTTAGGCGTAGCCTGGTTCTCATGCTTCTTTGAGTACTGCGTCTCCCTGTTCCTCTCAATTGATATTTTAACATATGTCATTATCTATGATTTTAATGTTATGGTCTTTTTTTTTGGTTTTTTTTTATTTCCAGTTCACTAAATGCAACCCCTCCCCAAAATAATTCATAGATTTAACAATGTGTCATTGTATGCCGAGAAGGCTCTCCACTTAAAATACTTCCTTTCGAGAAGTGCGCACACACAAAATAATATTTTTTAAAAAACAAGAAAGGGCTAAACAGTTGTTTTAAGGCAGGGATGTCCAAAGTCTGGCCCGCGGGCCAAAACCGGCCCGTGATGCAATTTGAAATGGCCTTCGTCCTCATCTGAAATAATTAATTGACTGACGTATTATTTCTGTAACGGCATTATATTTATTAGAAAAGTCGAAATGTTTTACTGTTTTGAGTATGCCAGATCGATGACGTTTTATGTTTAACAACGTGGACATGGATTTGTAAAAACCCGATGAAGTTATGTGCTGTTACGTGTACGAAATTCGTTGAGGGCCTATGGTAAAAATCGATGACGTCATTTTATTTAATTTTTCGCAGGCTCAGAAGCGAATATGGCGTCGATGAATTTAATATTTTAAAATAGTTTTTTTGTATCACAATGGTAATTTCCCTATTGACAAGAAATACAGCAAATCATTTATTGATGAGGAGTTTGTAAAAGAATGCTTCATAAAAATTGTTGAAAATATCTCTCCCGAGAAAAAGTAGGTGTTTACCAATGTTTGCCTGTCACGCAACACTTTGGCTCGCAGAACTGAAGAAATATCATCTAACATTAAGAGACCATTAGAGGCAAAAGCAGGAGGAAAATAACTTTTTTCGATAGCCTGTGATGAAAGAACTGATGTATCTGACTGACACTACCCAACTTCTTATTTTTTAGAGCAGTTAATGATGATATGTGTGTGAGTGAAGTTAATGATGATATGTGTGTGAGTGAAGTTAATGATGATATGTGTGTGAGTGAAGAATTACTTGACCTTCAGAGTTTTAAAGACCAAACAAGGTGAAACTATTTATTTGCTTCCGTTTGTTCTGCTGTCAATGACATTAAACTACTATTGTAAAAAAATATCTGGAATTATTACTGATGTTGCTCCTGCCATGATTGGTGAGCATTCTGGATTAGCAACAATTATCTGTAACAAAGTCAGCGAAGAGAATGGCAAAGCTTATAAACTCCCTGTATCATTCATCAACAAGTTCTTTGTGTCAAACATCTTAGATGTGATCATGTCATTCAGCCAGTGATAAAAGCTAAAAGCTCTATTCGCTCCAAAGCCTTTTTTCAACACCAGTTTCAGCAGTTTCTTCTTAACATCCAGGGAGAATACGGAGATGTTGTCATCATCATAATGATGTAAGAGGGCTCAATTGGGGGACAGCACTTCAGCGCTTCTTCGCACTTAAAAAACAAATTGGCAAATTCATGGAAGATAAGGAGCAACCAATTCCAGAACTATCAGATACTGCTTGGCTGGCAGATTTAGCATTTTTAGTTGATATGACAAGACATCTAAACGTTCCTAACACAAATCTTCAAGGGTACAATGCAGTGGTAAGCAAATAATATTCACAAACCAAGGTCTTTGGCAACATGTTGCAACTTTTTCAAATGCAACTGTCTCAAATGCAGCCTAATACCACACATTTCCCCTCAGTACAGGAAATCATGACAAGTTTTTCCATAAATAAGCTTCCATTATCAAATGCAGAGGTATGTTGCAGATATTACATTCCTGGCTGATACATTTCAAATACGCTTTCATGACTTTGCAACTATTAAAAAGTAAATCAGTTTTTTTCGACACCTTTCCCTGTTGACCCTGAGTATGCTCCAGGCAATCTGCAGCTGGAACTCTTTGAGTTTCAAAGTGATGCTGAATGTCGCAGCAGACAACAACAGCTTTCTCTCATTGACGTTTACCATCAGCAGGATAAAGAGAGATTCCAAGACATTTGAAAATTTGCTAAAAGAATTCTCAGCTTGTTTTGCTCGACATACTTGCTTGAGCAGACATTTTCATTTATGAATTTTAACAAGAACCGAGTGAGGACGAGAATACATGACTCTCACCTGCTTGTTATCATGCGTATCAAAACTAATGGCATTTAGCCTGTTCTCATAATTTCTCAATAAAAACTTCTCAACATGTCATTTTTGTTTATTATTTTAACCCGGCCCTCGAATAACATTTCTTCAAGGAATATGGACCCCATGAAAAAATTTTTGGCCGCCCCTGTTTTAATGAGTAACAAATAAAAACGTTGTTTCCAATTAAGAGATCTACTTTAGCGGACGAACTTTGTCAATGTAAACAAAATGTCAACAGAAACCGTATAGTGCATTGTACAACGCGATACACATGACGTTACAGTGACGTATAATGCACGCACCAGCCTTTATTATCATTATTATTACTACTAAGGTTGTTATTATTGTTTTGACTCTCTCTCTCTCTGTCTGTCTGTATGTCTGTCTGTAAGTGTGTGTTTGTTTGTGTGTGTGTGTTTTTGAATTCTTGAATACACTTGGAGTGTTTTCTATAAGAAAAACATTTACTGTTGTTTTTTTAAATCTTTAAATTTTACGGATTTTTTGTTTACATTATTTACGTGGGCCAATTTGAAAATGTAGAAGTTGATAAAACACATAAGTATTCCAGAAGGTGCTCTTAAAATCAACAAACGGTAAGTTAAATGGACTACAAAGAGTATCTTCTTTTATGTGCACGTAATGTTTGCAACTATTTCTACAGCGAATAGAAGTGCCTCTTGGTGCGCACTAGACGTTTGCGAGAAGAGGGTGGTTGATAAAATTATCTCACACAGTGTAATCCAGTGGTTCCCAAAGTGGTCCGTACGGACCCCCAGGGGTCCGCGGGACCTTTCAGGGGGTCCGTGGAAAATAAAAATTGATTTGGGGGTCCCTGAACAACGTCAGGGGGTCCGCGCAAGGTTTAAAAATCAAATAATAAAACTCATTAATTTTTTTATTATTATTGAAATAAAAATAAATAATAATTAATAAAATAGTATGTGAATGCCTTTTCTACTAATTAAATACCATCTTAGGTGCTATCCTTCATGGATACAATGTTGTTTTACGTAAAAAAAAAGTATTAGAACTACTGTAATTTCCACATCTTTAACCAATCAAAATACTTGGTTTGTTGAAATGTCAAGCTTGATGCAGATGAAATGCCGAATTCCTATAACTATAAGTAGAAATTTACAAGTTTTTAACTTGAATCTACGAGGGTTGAAAGGTTGTGTATTATTCGATGTGTCAGGAAGTTATATTTATCTAAATTGTATCCTATCGTCAAATGTTTTCAATAGGGCTTTACTGTAGCATTCCTTTGAAAATAATTCTTAACAGTGGTCTGTTACAACAGATAAAAGAATGAATGAGCCCAAGGCTGGATTAAGACTTGATGGGCCCTTAGCTATTTAAGGGCCTTTTGAGGTCTAGATAATCTATAGCAGTGACAAATATGAAAACAAACTTACGGGGGCCCCCAAGAAGGCAGGGACCCTAAGTTATAACTTGTTTAGCAAATAGGTAAATCCAGCACTGAGTGAGCCGAAGAAACAATGCAGACAATATGGTGTTAATGGATATTTGAAGTATGGCTAAATGTTTAGAAACAAATACGTAACTTGAAACGTTATTTACTGAATTTAAAAAAAATGTTTGAAGTTAAAGCAATACACTTGAATTTCTGGCATATTTAAAACAAGCTGTACCAAATGTATTTTCAGTAAATTGAGTCATTCATCAACATCAAATATTCAAAAAAAAATCATATTGAAAGTTTGCATGGATCACTACATTATGTCATTAGAGCAGTTAATAAAATCAAAAGGAATGTCTTCGATGAGAGATTATTTGCTCACCACGGTTTGGAAAATGCAGAAGAAGACTATAATGGATTATTTATTCACACAGAAGTACACTGGTTATCATCACGTACATATTTAAATCGATTTTATACTCTGCTTGACTTACTGTCCAAATTCCTGGAAAACAAAGACAATTAGCAACACAATTAACTAAAAATATGACATATCCTTTATGAATGAATTATTTACACAACTCTAACGAAACTAATTTGAAACTACAACTACTACAAGGTAACCAATTAAATTTAATCAAAACTAAAAGCGTTATGTCTGAGTTTGTTGCAAATATTTTTCTTTGCAAACAAAACTTAGGAACAGGAGAATGTTCTCAGTTTTCAAATCTTTTGAAATTGCCACATAGTTAAAGATTTGCTTGCTTACAGTCAAAACTTAACGGCTCTTCCTGCGGACATTTTGTAGGCATTTGCCACTATAGGATATTTCCGACTGGCAGTTGAGCTCTTTAGCGCATGGACAAACTCAGATCCCAAACACAGATGAATACATACTAATACAGGAGCAGCTTATTGAAATATCCACAAATGAGGAACTTATACCACTGTTTGAACTAGGATACCACAAATTCTGGTTACAAAGTCAGATCCAAATTTTATATCATGCATTAAAGGTTATTGTACATAATTTTTTTGACTGTTTTCCTGTCTTTCTATTTGGTAGAACAAAGATTCAGTGGCGTTATGAACCTCATCATAAATAAAATAATTTTTAAAAAATATATATAAAATAAACAACTAGAAATTGGTGTTCGTGAGGATTTGCGATTCCTACACATAAACATTGAGTCAGGCATAATACATATACTCATAAAATCTCATCACGTTAATCCAAGTTGTTGTTTTTTTTTCTTGTTTTTTTTTCAATTTTATGTTAAACAAAAGTGATAATTTTAATAAATACCGTATTTTCATCAAAATTTTGCTTTTGTAATTTTTGTACTATGCATTTATAAAGTTGTTTTTTTTACTAGGGGGTCCGTGGGGAAATTTTGAGTATAAAAGGGGTCCGTGAGTCAAAAAAGTTTGGGAACCACTGGTGTAATCCAACAAAATTTCGGAAAACGGTTTTATGGAAAAAAAATATATTACGCGATGAAAAAAATTAACAAGCAAATAAATTAAAGCACAGATTAATGACGCAGCCGCCTGTTAGGTCCTCCTTGTAAAGAAAAATCCAAAACAAAAACAAAAAAACTTCGCTCCCGTGAATCGAACCCAAATCAGCTATACATACATTTCCCTTATGCAATTATTCATTCATAACTGTTGAATCCAACCAATGTTCCCTCTGAGGTTCGTTGGTCCGTGTACTAAGTAAAAACGTCGTATGCAAAGTTGTATAGCCTCCATTTTGTGTGCAATATTTCACAAAATTTGCTGCACAGTTATTCTAAACTGCTGCGCAGGTAAGTCAGATATATTCGCAGACGCGCAGTTTAAAGGGAATTTTGAATCTAATTAATAATTTATATTTCTAATTTGAAAAACTAGCGTTAAACTCCAATCAATCAAGAATAATTTTGAGGACCGAATTATAAAGTGCAGGTACAGTGCAGATACAGTGCAGGTACAGTGCAGGTACAGTGCAGATACAGTGCAGATACAGTGCAGATACAGTGCAGATACAGTGCAGATACAGTGCAGATACAGTGCAGATACAGTGCAGATACAGTGCAGATACAGTGCAGATACAGTGCAGATACAGTGCAGATACAGTGCAGATACAGTGCAGATACAGTGCGACCCCGTTAAGTCGCGGTCGTTCGGGTCCATATTTATGTAATCGCGACTTAAGTGAATCGCGATTTATCGTAACTTAGTACAGATTTCAGTGTAACCTTTTGAGCGATAATAAAGGATGCAAATAAAAGCGTGTTTTCTTCCCTATCATATTTATTTAAAATTAAATTAAGTTTATATACAAGTATTATATATATCAATACATATCCTGATACTCTTGTTTTAATTAATCCAAGTAACTACAACTATCAAGGCAAACAGAAATATTAAATCGCGGGAAAATCATACGTACGTATTATTTATTGCTATGTTACATCACAACATTTGGGAGCAATGGAATTACCGCGACTGAACCGATTTCGTGAGATAACGAAGCACGACTTAACGGGGTCACATCGTAGTTCATGGATTAATATAAAGTTACATTATTGTTCATTAAATTAATCTTTTTAGTAATAAGGTTTGGAAAGAAAAAAAGGGGGGGGGGCATTTGTGCAGTGAAGGTGTTAAGGTTTCTTGGCACTATTACTCTCACCAACTTTCCAGTCACCATTGACTTTGTGGCAGTTTTTTTTCTTTTGGGAGGTGGTGTGTTTTTTTCTACTGTGACTAACATTTTGTTTTTGTATCTTATCTGATATGTTATTGATGCTTCTTATAAACAGAAGATTATTGCATCCTATGCTTATCTATGGTTTGAGTCAAGCCTTGCCTTTTATAAAAAATTTAAATGTTGTTAGTGTTTCTTCACCCTTGCTAGTTCGGGGAACCCATAACATGCACAAAAGCCAGACGGGAAGAGTGTGTGTTAGTTCTAATAATTTAGTTCTAGTTTTAATACAGCTATTTTTTTCTGTGGAATTCATTTTGTTGTTACCATGTCACTGTAATTGTTGAATAAATAATAATAGTAAACAATATTTTTTTAACAAATGGAATGTCTTCATTTCATCACCAGAGACCCAATCCAGACACACGCGAGTAGACACGACCAGTGAGTTCAGCTAGCCGACATGACCACTCCAAACATGAACATGACCACGCCCCCCTCGACCAACAAAACTATGAGGGAAGGGGCGTTGTTCACCTGGCATGGGACGGAACTTCTCGTGCTTCCTTCGATCATGCTGCTGGGTATCCTGGGTAACCTTCTCGTGTTCTACATTTATCACTTCCGCTGGCACAGCAACACGGTGACACTATTTAAAAGGGTGAGTTCTGCAGAAATAGTTTAAGGTGGTGCTCTGGAGTCTAGAGGTAATATATATGGTTGGTGGCCGGAAGAGGTGATGCTCTGCAGTCTAGAGGTAATATGTATGGTTGGTGGCCGGAAGAGGTGATGCTCTGCAGTCTAGAGGTAATATGTATGGTTGGTGGCCGGAAGAGGTGATGCTCTGGAAGTGATATGAATGGCTAAGACCGATGTTTCCTCAAAGGTTCGTTGGACCGTGTGCAGAATTAAAAATACTCGTGTGAAAAGTTAAAATGCATTCATTTTTGTTCAATATTTTACTCAATTCGTTGCGCGATAATTCTAAACTGCTGCACGGTGCCGGTCAGATATCTGCGCGGTCGCGTAGCTTAAAAGGAACATTGCTGCTGCCCTGAAGAGCGTATGCTCAAGAGTTAATATGCATGATTGATGGCCTGAAAACATTGTGCGCATGAGGCTTTATGCATGGTTGGCGGGCTGATAAGGTTGTGCTCTAGAGGCGACATGTATGGTATGGTTGATGGCCTGAAAATAATATAACTAAAAAATGTTCACTATACTTACATATATTAACTCTTGTAACGGGAAGAGGTTTCAAAAAAAGAATTACTTAGTTTTATCGCAATGAATAAAGCCGCATTTAATCTATCCAGAGCAACAAATAAATTTGGCTATCTTAATTTAAGCCAATTATTATCAATTTGTGCTATCCAAATGTTATTTCTACTTATAAAATATAAATAAGCCAACAAATATCTGGTCTCTTTCTACTTCCAGATGCTGGCCATCCTTGACCTTTTCAACCTGCTGCTCGCCTTGCCATCACTCATGGCCATCACCGTGGACGCTAAGAGCAGCAGTTTCATGGTTCACTGCATCTTCACGTCGTTTGTTGCCCTCAGTTCGGCCATCGCATCTGCGTGTGTACTGGTCATTATTGCGGCTGACAGGTAAGTTTTCTTTATAAGTTAAACTTTACGCTTTCAGCAATAACAGTTTATAAGACAGTTTTTAGATTCAGAGGCTATCACTCGTTGGTGCGGGTTGTGCGGATCGCACCGGGTGAGCACATCTCAAAGGGTAACACCAAAGGGTAAAATTATGTATGTTCCCATTACTTGGCACTGGCAAACTCGGAGTAGGCCGTGAGGGGTGACACCATGAGCTACCGCACTGGGTGACACTAACCCTAGTGACGCCACTGATTGGAGGTTACCTATATTTCAGTTACGATAAATAAAAATAAATCTGAAAATTAAACAGATGACCGCCAAAAAATATTACTTAACCAGGAAGGATATTTAAAATAAACTAGTTATGCTTTTTTAAAAAATATAAGCAGTGGCGAAGCTAGGTATTTGTTGGGATTTGGGAGCCCGGGGGGGCTAGGCCTCTTTGGGGGCCCTGCATGCATGGTGGTGGCGTAATATTTAATGCAAAAAATTTCGGACACTCCTTTGGGGGACCCCCTCAAGTGAGGACACGGTCCCCCCTCCCGTTTTTAAATTTGGACCCCCTCCCCTACGCCACTGAATATTAGTTTGAAATATAAAAAATTATTTTATTGCGATGCATTAGAGTTGAAAAAAAATTTCATTTCCTAAATTGACATTTGCATTACTTCATAGGCAAATCTTTTCTGTTCTGAAGTAAACATGAGAATAAATTTTTGGGATCATTTCTTATCTCCATTCTTCCAATGAATTTCACATGGAGACAGACTCGCTTTTGTTATTTTATCAGATCAAGAATTTACTTCGCGTTTTGAAAACCGTATTTTGTTGTTTGATGTTTGGAAAACTAAATATCTGGACGAAATAAAAGTAAAATCCCGTGAGGAATGTGTTCTAGAGCAACTGTGTAACAGTGGACAATGAAAGCCAACAGTTGTATCCTCTCTAACTAAACAAGCTGTATGTTAATGACATATTTTGCAAACTGCAATTTAGGCACTCCCTGAAGAGGGAAACTAGGCGAATTAACTCTTCGCCTTCATTTGTTCACATTTATCAATAAATAGTAAATTTCAATAGCTTTAATTGCAAATAAAATACATTGTACTGTACCACGTAGTATAGCAATAAGTGTATATAAAAAAAATTAATTAATTTTTCCCGCAGATTCATGAAGCTCTGTCTCCTGAGGAAGAAAGGGGTTGGGGTTCTCCTGGCCAAGAAGCTTTTCGCCGCCAGCGTCATCGCATCTTGCATCATAAACATCCCCGTCGGCTGGATATTTGGCAAGGACACCGTGGAGTTCTACAACTACAACGTGCGGGTCACCTACTGCTTCATCCGGACTGAGAGCAAGCAGGGGGCGCTCTTCATCGCCTACTTCACCTTGCTGGGGATCGTGTTCCTCACCGTCAGCACCATCCTCGTCGTGCTCTACTACAGAATCATCAAGACGCTCATCAACCTCTCCAACAAGCACGAAGAGCTCAAGCGTCGCCCGTCCCTGGCCGGTGGACTGGAGGCCATCAAGAAGCAGAAGCAGAGCGAAGTCATGCGGAAGTCGGCGGTCGTCTTCATTGTCATCACGGTGGTTTTCTTCGCCAGTTACGCCCCTTACTTCGTCACAATGATCATTTCCATGACAGACCACACCGTTGAAGGAAGCATGGGGCCGGGCCTCAAGGCTCTCTTCGACCTGGCCAAGTTGTGTCCACTGGCAAACAACGTAGCCAACCCGTTTATTTATAGCTTCACCTCGGATCATTTCCGGAAGGAGGTCAAAGACATTTTCACCTTCAAAACTTGCAAGAAGGACTTTTTCAGACGCCGCGCCTTCTCTCTGTCCAGGAGCGATAGGTCACGTGAGATGTCCACTATCTCTGACTCGAGAGAAGAATCCTAATGGCAGCGGAACGATGTTACTAAATGTCATTTCAAGGAAGGCTTTAAAAATATTAACTGAATAAATTGGCACATTCTTGTGTCGTGTGACTTTTAACCACGTTACTAGAGGTGTGCGTAATATTCCAAAATAATTTTCAACTTACTCTCTTTATCATTTTATGCGTTTATAATCTGATACCACCACGATGGGCGTTGCTCCATCATATTTACTACACAATTGACCAACCGATTCAACACTTACAGTAGACAATGTGCTGCAATTCGACATAATTATTTAACGAACTCTGATTGTAAAGAGATTTCTGAATTGGGCTATCCAAGGGTTTCAGTTCAGAAATGAATGCTAGAAGATTTGCATTATTAGATTGAGAGAATACGAGGCTCCAGCTATTTTTGTTGTTCTTTATAGTGTACGATTACACTCTGGCAGCAGACTTTATTGGTGTCGATTACGTAATTCAAACTTTGTAATACTTTCGAAGTAACCACGTTTTCTGATACATGTGTTTACTTCAGTGGTGTTTATGGTGTACTCAGAATTACGTTACAAATAATTTTTTTAAACTTAACTTTGAACTGTTTATATCAGGATGTGCCGTGATTTGTGTAAATTTCTGAGTATTCATAATTATACAGTGATATGATTTTTTTAATCATCAGGAGAAAAGAGAAAATCTTTTTCAAATATAACGCTTTACTCTTATAGACATGATACTTGAATTACAACCATAGGTTTTCTGACATCGCCTCCAGCCTTGTCAACTGTCCTTCTAGTTCTTAGTTTTGTAATTTGTATGATATTCTCCATTGTTAAGCTACAACAAGATATTTGCTGTACTAATATAAATCTTTCAATGTCTTTTGTCAGAACAGCTGCTTGATAAAAAATACAATATGTGCTTTTCGCTGATCTTTAAGAACTCATTTTTTTTAAAAACTTATTTCCTTGTATTGTTATGGTTTTATTAGCTGGACGAATCTGAATGAGATTAAAATTTCATACTGAAAATTTAGCTTGACAGAAAAATATGATTTGGATTTGATAGTAATCAAAACTTAGTAATATAACCTCTAAAACTAATAGCTTTTCATTTTGTTATTAAAACAGATCACTCCTATGTTGAGCACAAATGCAAGAAAGAACATATATTTTAAGAGTCATGGCTTTAATTTTTTAGATACAAGTTGCAGCAGAACCAATAACAAGACCTTCCTTTCTAAGTGAAAGATTCATGTGGGAATTTCCGAACGAGATGTCTTTTCGGTTTCAGCTTTAATCTTTCTTGGCGATTGGAAAAAAACTCAAACTCTTTTTTCAGCATGTTGGTGACTTTTTTCATTTCAATTAAAAATGTTGAAATCAAATGAAAATGAAATTATATTAATTAACTTTGCAGTTTTATATGTGCAGGCAACGCCAACATCTGACTCGCATGACATGTGTGGACATGGCTAATATCTGACTCAATTGACATGTCTTGACATGGCTAATATCTGACTCAATTGACATGTGTTGACATGGCTAATATCTGAATCACATGACATGTGTGGACATGGCTAATATCTGACTCAATTGACATGTGTTGACATGGCTACTATCTGACTCAATTGACATGTGTGGACATCCAAACTCTTGTTTTTTTCCCTGACATAGGACGAAGAACTAAAATCTTATTCCTGAAATGAT
This sequence comes from Ampullaceana balthica, assembly GCA_944989445.1. Classification (NCBI taxonomy): domain Eukaryota; kingdom Metazoa; phylum Mollusca; class Gastropoda; family Lymnaeidae; genus Ampullaceana; species Ampullaceana balthica. Next base: position 74,128 of record CALYLW010001005.1, on the reverse strand, counting down.
TGTATTTCTGTATTTTTATGGCGAACCTAAACATATTCTGACATACTGTATATACCAAATACTATATTTCAAATATTATGAAATGCTGTATATCTCATTTTCGTTTTATCTGTTTTTAAATTGCTTTATTTTGTTTTCCATTAAAGAGATATAAACACATTTCTCTTTACTTTGAATTCGTTGCTGAAGTTAAATTCATCTTTATTAATTTTATTGGTTAAATTTTGTCTAATTGTGTTTCCTTATTTCAATATAAAATATTAATAACACTGGAGAATAATTAAAGTAGGGCTGTTAACGATTAATTTAAATTTGATCGTTAACTTTTGAAAACTTAACGATTAATTTTAAAGCCAAGAATTGAAATTTATGGTGTCATAAGTAATATTTATTAAACGTACTTGTCGAAAATCAGAATAACACTGGAATGACTTTTTTATAAGACATCTTTTAACGAACAACGCAAACAGACAAGTGTATTGACATTATTTGGTTCAAGTGATGAGCGGGTCTTATCAGCCGAGCTGAAAAATCGTTCACATTGCTTTAGATTATCTCAGCTGAAGTTTCCGATACTGTAGTGAGTGGATGTTTGGTTTGCAGGTGATAAGTAAACGAAGTGTTAGAACCATGGTAGCAATGTTCCCTTTAAGCAGCGCGGCTGCGCAGATATTTGACCGACGCCACGCAGGAGTTTAGAATCACCGCGCAGTAAATTTTGTAAGATATTGCACAAAAAATGGACGTTGTGCAGCTTTGCACACGAGTTTTTTTTTAAACTTTGCACACGGAACAACAAAGCTTAGACTTAGAGGGAACATTGCATGGTAGGCAAACGATTTCTCTCAATGGACACAATAAACTTTATCAACATTTTGAACATTCACGTCAGTCAATAGTTTAAAACCAAAATGTTCGTGTAATCGTCCGGAAATTAGTTTATATTTATCGGTCGAAATATTTTACGTTTTGACTTTCAGTACATTTATGAGTGGTGGGTCAATTAATCGTGAAAAAAATGTTTAATCGTTAACATTTTTAACGATTAATCGAGAAATTAATCGTTAATTTTCACAGCCCTAAATTAAAGATTACAAGTCAGAGTTTTTGAACGATTCCATGCGGAGAAATGTTCCGTGAATCCAGATTAATTTATTTTCAAGCTACAGTTAAACCTCTCATAACGAGCACCTCTCATAACGAGCTTTTCGTATAACTAGCAAAAAATATGTTTGAAAATGTTGCTCCCTTAACGAGCGAAGATTCCCATAAGGGGACACGCTGAAACGGAAAGTCCCATTTTCCTGGAAATTATTTGTGAGCCGGTGTCACGAAATAAAGTCTCCCCCAAAATAAAGTCTCCCCCGGAGAGTTTATTTTAAAACAAAGTCGCCCCCGGAGACTTTGTTTTAAAATGAAGTCTCCGGGTTAAAATAAACCCTCCCCTTAATTATTGGAAATTATAAATAATTGTTTTATTAAACTTTATGACTTAAAACATAATTTGTATTTGTTCTACATTCATTTCTGTATGATTATTGGAAATTGAGCAATCTTAAGCTTTGTCAGGGGCGTAGCAATTTGCGGGCTAAGTGGGTGTATGCCCGTATAGACACATATTTAGAGTT
>CALYLW010001005.1:0-67500 GCA_944989445.1 Ampullaceana balthica | reverse complement strand
TTATACATTACAAGAATACATAATATATAGTAGTATGGTTATTCACCTAGACAAACATAAGGTTCTATGCCCACATTAACACGGCTTTAAAAATAACAGATAATGTGAATGCTAATAAATTGGCGTAAGAGATGACTTGTCAAAAGGATGAGATAAAAATAAAGAAATAGATTGTTTTAAATACGAAAGGGGGAGGCCTCTACGGGGCTCGGCGGATGAGTAGGGTCGCGGGGCACGGACCTGACCGCGACTCGGCGACCTGAAACCAACATCTCGCGGCAGGCAATGCCAAAGTCCGAGATGTTAGGTGTTAGGTGCTAGTCATACATGATTACAGTCGCTGTACGGATCTTAGACAAAGCATCTTTAATGCAATGTCGATGATGAAAACCAAAGTACCCGTTGAGGGTCGGGTAAATCCGAAGCGACCGTTTCGTCCCCCTCAATTTTACTAGCAATGCCATTGAGCGGTGCCGGTTTAGGGCCAGGAGCGCCAGTACGGATTAGCAAAAGGAACCGCGAAGAACGCAGCGGACGCCAGCTCTGAGGAAACCTTCCAGTGGGGGTTGCACCCTAGGTAGGTCATTGATGATCCCCCGCATAGCGGCGATCCTAACCATTGAGACTCGTATGCTTTGCCGGGGTGGCGCCGATGTGGTAGCGGGTCGTAGTAAGGCAATTCCACCCCTTCTTGTGAGGTCAACTTAGTGGGAGGCATCCTCGACTTTCTGTCTTAAATGCTCAGGTGGCCGCTTCAGAAGCGACCGCTCCGGGGGGGGGGTTCCCAGCTGTCAACGTCCTTTTCTGTGGGAGGGATAGCTGGGAGGGTCTTCCAGGAAGACCCATGAAGAGCACTAGGTTCGGGGCTTCTGATTTTCTTCCATATGTAGGATCAAATATGATAATTATTAAATCATTTGATAAAGTTGATCATTCTAGTTAACTCAACAAAAAAAAATTTTTTGGTTTCTCTGATGTCTTATATTAGTTGATTAAAGACTTACAAAAAGGTAGAGAACAAAGTTTTATAATTCATTACTGGTAAATATTTACAAATAGCAAGATTAGTTAATGTATTTAGTGAAACTAGAAACACTAGAGAATATAAGAACCAAGAGCAATGTATTAAACTAATATATAAAGCTCACTTGGTGTTTGTATCTTTGTATTCTTGTATGTTTGTATGTTTCACTTTTCGACTGTAAGTTCCATAATCACGGAAAAACCAAATGACGGACGGGGACCAAATTTGGCAGTACGGTTCAAAATAACCAGCAACTAATACTGGGTGAAAAAAGGGTCAGCACACTCCCGCTACAAAGTGCGGGTATATTTCTTGTATTAAATGATACAAGTAAATCTAACTTGGACATACACCTCAAAGATAATCTAATACAACTCTCAGATAGACATAGGGATAAAACTCTTTTTTTGCTCCATATGCAAGAACAAACACTCCTTCTTCCCGCCTAGAATAGATTGCCTGAACAAACCAAGAGAACCGAAATGATATCAACTTTCAAAGTAAACTTTTTAAAAAGCCAATACTGAACATAAACTAATTTAAGCAATGATGTTCTGTTGAGGAGGAGCATCTATAGTGTTTAAGATAAGGTGATGGGTCATTTTGGAGCAAATTGATGATAAAGAGCTATCATTGCCCCGACAAGGAAGTTTAAATGATGCCTCACACAACGCTTCTCACAAATTGATGATAAAGAGCTATCATTGCCCGACAAGGAAGTTTAAATGATGCCTCACACAACCCTTCTCACAATGACGCCTCACACAACGGTTCTCACAATGATGCCTCACACAACGCTTCTCACAATGATGCCTCACACAACGCTTCTCACAATGATGCCTCACACAACGCTTCTCACAACGATGCCTCACACAACGCTTCTCACAATGATGCCTCACACAACGCTTCTCACAATGATGTCTCACACAACGCTTCTCACAATGATGCCTCACACAACGCTTCTCACAATGATGCCTCACACAACGCTTCTCACAATGATGCCTCACACAACGCTTCTCACAATGATGTCTCACACAACGCTTCTCACAATGATGCCTCACACAACGCTTCTCACAATGATGTCTCACACAACGCTTCTCACAATGATGCCTCACACAACGCTTCTCACAATGATGCCTCACACAACGCTTCTCACAATGATGCCTCACACAACGGCTCTCACACATTCAAAGTATAGCTGTCCGTATCAGCACTATACAGAATCAGTTACGTTACGTAAAGCGAATAAAATAAGACAGCGCAATTCTGACCGTAACTGACATTTGAATAATTTATTGCATAGATAAATTAATCAACACAAACTAATCGTGAGGAATTCTAACGCCACAGTCCGTTTAATATCCATGTGCCACAGTTTAGATATCGTGATGGTGGACTCTTGAGTTCAAGTTATTTTCTCAAAGCCGATTCGTGACTGTCACCACTCCAGCGCTCACTACGAAAGCACTTTGAGGGTTCTTTGGCGATTGTGAACAGGTTTTTATTCGATCAACAGCTTGGCATTCGTCAGGTAGTCAGTCAGTAGCTTAAGGCATTGAAAGTGAACTCGTTAACGGCACATGAATGACATTCAATTTTTTTACTACTGGCTTTTGAGTTTGGTTCTAAAGGAAATCATAAATGTAACCAATAGTTAAGCAATTCACTAAATATGGGTGCATTTATGCATTTATGTAAACATGTTTTTTCCGTAAAATATATAATGGTATTCATTGTTTTAAATCCACATTTCATGTATGAACTTTTAATACAATTTTCTTTTCTACAGCCTTCTTCAAAAAATGTATTATCATTATAATTTACTTGCCGTCCTAAATCTCAGCAGGATCAATCTTTATATTTCAGTTGCGGTTTCAAATATGGCCACCTAAAACAAAAACAAATAACAAATTTTAAACGCTTTTATTTAAGTCACACTGTTTGTATGTTGTATCCGTCCATCAATTCGTCAAATCTTGTAAAGTAAAATTAAACTACTTTTGTTGGTCCTAGAGATTTCAACATTTTACCACAGATAGATCATGGATGACAATGCATTGTATCAAAATTTCAGATCGATCGAATGTACCGCAATTAAATTAACGCATTTTTTAAAAAAAAATTTAGTTTATGTCTATATTATCGCTCACATTAATGAATCACACCTCATTTCGCCCTAGAGGGATACAAGTAATTTCAATGTGTTGAAGTCAGAAGTGGATTGTAAAGTGTTTTTATTACAAGTTTACAAAGGACATAATGTCCGACCTGGAGGTACGGGTTCAATTTTCAGTTGGGGAAACTGTTTGTAGTTGGTTTTTTTTTAATACATAAATTTGTAACTAATAATCTATCTTTATACCACTATAACATTTAAGTTATTGGAAATGAAATTTAACTAATTAAATTGAAATTGATAAGGTCGAGAAATCGATTTTAAAAATTTTGATACTAAAAAATCTTTTTTTTTATAAAGGACATAGAAAGTGCACTAAAATTAAGAAAACAAAAATGTTCTATAACTGTTCAAATCCGTGAACTTATCCACTGCCCATAAAAGCGTGGGTCGCTCATCACAACTCTCTATGATGTACAAGGCTGCGAATCATAAATACAAATTTGTATGAATATTAATAAACATTAAAATGTTCACAACTTTGATCATATACAGGCTACTATCATTTTAATTAGAAATATTTATATGTATGCAAAAAAAATAGTTGCAAAGAGAAATGGGTTGTGGTGGGCGCCCCACGTTTTTATTTGCAGTGGTTAATTTCACGGATTTCACCAGTTATCATAGAACATTTTTATTTTCTTCTTTTTAGTGCACTTTCTATATGAAAATAAAAGCGTGTCCTTTTTAAAAAAATATTTTAAAACTATTTAATTTAGCCTACAGTTGCCAGACAAGTTTAAAACGTACCTTTAAGATGTTGCCAATAAAAGTCACTAACAAACGATGAGTCTCAGCTGTTGACTTAACTTCTGCCAGCAATCGCTAAATGCTGAAGCAGCACTTCACACAGCCCACTAATTGAAAATCGTGACACACAACCATACATAATTACGCCATTGATAAGCCAATTTAAGGCTCAAAACTTGTTTTTTTAAAAATAATAATAATAAAATAAAATAAATAATAAAAAATATTGTATCGAGCACAGCAACAATTAACCAATCACCACTGTGCAGAATCACACAAACAAGAGTAGGGGCACTGAAAGTAACATTTCAACCATTTTCAGTTTGGATACCGTGTGGATGTCCAATTTCTGGTGAGAATCTTTTAGGAAATAAAATAATTATGGTTTACGTTTAATAAAATGTATTATTTATAACTTGAGGATATTTAATTCATTTCAATAGCAGCGGGTGAAAGAGAGCAAACAACGTTAGTGGGGAAGATAATTTTTTAAGCATGGCCAATATTTTCAATTTCAATTAAAGCCATAACAAAATTAAAGATAATAATTCGGACCTTACTAGTTACACGGTGGTGGCTTGGCTTGAACACAAATTACTGGACCAAATATACGCTGTCTAAAAATTAAAATTAGAGCTAATCACTAAACTGTTGTGAAGTCTTTACACGCCTCTTAACTTGTTGACATTTTATTGTTCTACCCTCAAAATGAAAGAAAATGCTTCGCGCCCAACGACCTTATGAAATTTTCAAGAATCTCATTTAGCACAGATAAATGTCATTGTATCGGAGTTTTTCAGTATTGTTGGTCTGACTTACTCCTACCTAAAGAAAGTTGTACAAAATGTTTTGTTGATAACTGAGGCGGTTTCCCATCTCACCAGTTGGGACTTGCGTCTTTAGACATACTGGGTGTTACATTCGGCCAACTGGAAAGACATTGTTTTATTTCGGAAAGGCTTGGGAGAGAATGATGACGTATTGTTAACTACGATTGAACTTAAACGTTTTTTTTACAAATAAAAATAATAATTTTAAAAATTTTAAATGCGTTGGTTTTCTTCCAAAAAGTCAAAAAGTTTTTTTGCTGAGCGCCTTCAGATCAGTGCCAGGTAACGAAAGGCCAAATGGGTTGCCGCCTATGTGCCTTCTTAGAACATTATGTATATACTAGCGTATCATCCGTCAAAAATGACTATAGTGGGCTATAGTGAAAGAAGGATCACTAAGAGCAGAGGAGCAAACTAGGGCAGAAGCAGTCGGGAAAAGAGCGAGGAGAAAGATCAGGCAACACTTCCCCACTGCTTTCGTGTGTGTGTCATGCAGAAGAGACTGCCACTAAAGGATTGGTCTCATCAGACACACCAAGAGCTGCAAATAATAAAGATAAATATATCGTCTTTTTTAGATGGACAGATGCCATACATACATATATATTATATATGTAGCCGAGTGGTTGGCTAAGGCAAAGCGCAATATTTTAATAAAAACACAAGAAATCCACGAAATAAGGGGCCGTCCATAAATGACGTCACGACATTTTAGCCGATTTTTCACCCCCCCCCCTCGTCACGCGTCGTCACAAAAAGTTAGACCCCCCCCCTCCAAAAATACGTCACAAAGTTTTGACAACAAAAAAAAACGAACAAAAAAAAACTAAAACCCACCTTAATTTCTTTTTTGAAAATAAGTATGTTTCAAATCACTTTTTTGTCATTGAAGTATTTATTTAGTGTAGGTCTGCCTTGTAATATCGTAACAAACGTTAAGTATATTCACGTCAAAGGCATTTGATCTAAAATTACCACATTGATATCAAATCTCATGTTTTCTAAAAATTATTTGGTATGCGCTGGAAGAGGAATATGGCGAGTACTGTACGAACCCCACATTTGTACAGGAAAGTAGGGTGTCATCTTGTGCGTCGCAAAATACAGTAATTCCTGCAAGTTGAAGACTGAAAAATACTATGACATTAATAAAATATCCAATATTGTCATAACTTTTTACTCCGAAGCTCACGAGTTTTTTGGTTTTTGTTTTTGTGTTGTTGTTTTATCCCATGTTGTTTTTTTACGATTTCAAGTACGTCACACAAGAGTTGTAAATATAATGCCACCAATGGACGAGGCGTGTTTAAATTGTTGCATTATCTTGTGGAGTTTATAAACTAATGACCATTTTCAGTTTGGATACCGTGTGGATGTCCAATTTCTGGTGAGAATCTTTTAGGAAATAAAATAATTATGGTTTACGTTTAATAAAATGTATTATTTATAACTTGAGGATATTTAATTCATTTCAATAGCAGCGGGTGAAAGAGAGCAAACAACGTTAGTGGGGAAGATAATTTTTTAAGCATGGCCAATATTTTCAATTTCAATTAAAGCCATAACAAAATTAAAGATAATAATTCGGACCTTACTAGTTACACGGTGGTGGCTTGGCTTGAACACAAATTACTGGACCAAATATACGCTGTCTAAAAATTAAAATTAGAGCTAATCACTAAACTGTTGTGAAGTCTTTACACGCCTCTTAACTTGTTGACATTTTATTGTTCTACCCTCAAAATGAAAGAAAATGCTTCGCGCCCAACGACCTTATGAAATTTTCAAGAATCTCATTTAGCACAGATAAATGTCATTGTATCGGAGTTTTTCAGTATTGTTGGTCTGACTTACTCCTACCTAAAGAAAGTTGTACAAAATGTTTTGTTGATAACTGAGGCGGTTTCCCATCTCACCAGTTGGGACTTGCGTCTTTAGACATACTGGGTGTTACATTCGGCCAACTGGAAAGACATTGTTTTATTTCGGAAAGGCTTGGGAGAGAATGATGACGTATTGTTAACTACGATTGAACTTAAACGTTTTTTTTACAAATAAAAATAATAATTTTAAAAATTTTAAATGCGTTGGTTTTCTTCCAAAAAGTCAAAAAGTTTTTTTGCTGAGCGCCTTCAGATCAGTGCCAGGTAACGAAAGGCCAAATGGGTTGCCGCCTATGTGCCTTCTTAGAACATTATGTATATACTAGCGTATCATCCGTCAAAAATGACTATAGTGGGCTATAGTGAAAGAAGGATCACTAAGAGCAGAGGAGCAAACTAGGGCAGAAGCAGTCGGGAAAAGAGCGAGGAGAAAGATCAGGCAACACTTCCCCACTGCTTTCGTGTGTGTGTCATGCAGAAGAGACTGCCACTAAAGGATTGGTCTCATCAGACACACCAAGAGCTGCAAATAATAAAGATAAATATATCGTCTTTTTTAGATGGACAGATGCCATACATACATATATATTATATATGTAGCCGAGTGGTTGGCTAAGGCAAAGCGCAATATTTTAATAAAAACACAAGAAATCCACGAAATAAGGGGCCGTCCATAAATGACGTCACGACATTTTAGCCGATTTTTCACCCCCCCCCCTCGTCACGCGTCGTCACAAAAAGTTAGACCCCCCCCTCCAAAAATACGTCACAAAGTTTTGACCCCCCCCCCAACAAAAAAAAACGAACAAAAAAAAACTAAAACCCACCTTAATTTCTTTTTGAAAATAAGTATGTTTCAAATCACTTTTTTGTCATTGAAGTATTTATTTAGTGTAGGTCTGCATTGTAATATCGTAACACACGTTAAGTATATTCACGTCAAAGGCATTTGATCTAAAATTACCACATTGATATCAAATCTCATGTTTTCTAAAAATTATTTGGTATGCGCTGGAAGAGGAATATGGCGAGTACTGTACGAACCCCACATTTGTACAGGAAAGTAGGGTGTCATCTTGTGCGTCGCAAAATACAGTAATTCCTGCAAGTTGAAGACTGAAAAATACTATGACATTAATAAAATATCCAATATTGTCATAACTTTTTACTCCGAAGCTCACGAGTTTTTTTTTGTTTTTGTTTTTGTGTTGTTGTTTTATCCCATGTTTTTTTTTACGATTTCAAGTACGTCACACAAGAGTTGTAAATATAATGCCACCAATGGACGAGGCGTGTTTAAATTGTTGCATTCTCTTGTGGAGTTTATAAACTAATGAAAAATACATGGCTACCGCTATCGGGCGGTTTAACCGAGGGGTCGGTGAACAGCGGTATATTATCTCATTCGGTGTAAAAAGGGAACTCTTGGGGGTAATGCTGAATCATTGTGGGCATATAAATTCGCTAGAATCCGCTCTTTTCGGGTTAATAATAATATTAACATAAACTTTTATAATTTTAATTTTTAGGTATCCGATTGAACCGGTCCGTTTTTTAAAAACGTTTAACCGGCCTTCAAAAAACGAACTGTGTTAACATCCTTAGATTATACTTTATTTTAATGCATACAAATTAAACATTGACTTTTAATCATCACGGTTAACTTCTTTGTTTAGAAAAAAAATATTTAAAAATAATATTTTTAGAATGTATTTTTTAAAAATCCCTCAATTGACTGTCGGGCATCCCGTAAGAAAGAGGTCGGCGAACAGGGGTAAAGTTACCCCATCTGGGGTCAAAGGGAATTCTTGGGGTTAATGCAGACTCATTTGGGACATATAACATCCACTACAATCCACTACATATATTAAAATATGTCATTTATACAGTAATTTGTACGTGTACTCTTCGAACATATGCCTACTATTGAACCGGTTCCTTCCAGAAAATGCATTTGTTTAATTTGACAACTATGTAGATTTCTTACCTATATACAATACAAAGACACCTAAATCCACCCTACTTTCATTTATATTGACACGAGTGACAATAATCTTAATCCACATGACTTGACTGTATCAAGTATCCTTTCTGTGATATTTAAAATTAATGCCTTAAAAACTGAGCTAAGAAGAAAAGTTGTTTTGTGCTTAGGGTTGCCAGGTGGCTGTCTCAAAAATACCGGACATTAGTGTCGAATTTTGTCGATGGCACAATATTTCAATGTAAAATGTCTGGTATTGCTTCCATTTTTCCACTGGACAAATAACGATAATACCGGAGAGTCCGGTACAAAACCGGACATCTGGCAACCCTAAAACATTGCTACTCTCGAATTGAGATGCCAAGAATTGATGCATTCAATAAAGTTAATGAATACTATTATATCTAAAATGGCCAGGGGCGTTAGACTAAAAAAAACAATTGAGCAATTATATCAAACTTAAAACGTTTATAATTGTATCAAAAAGATCACTCCCCCCCCCCACAAAAAAAAAGAAAAAGAAAACAATAAATGGATATTCCGCGTCGTTTTGACTTAAAATATGTACACATAATCCTATTCATATCATTTTTAGACACTTATGATGCTGGTAAAACACACCAGTTGCATTTTAGGGGGGGGGGCCTAACGACGCTCCCCCAAATCCCCGCCCGAGTCATGTGGGCAGGACCTCGAGTCTGGGGGGGGGTAACGCACACATAAACTTGTATATTTTGGGGTAAGGGTTAAAAAAAAGTTCGCCGAATCCTGCCTTAAAACGGAGCTGCGGTAACATCACAAATGCTTTGACGTCAACATCAAACGACAGAGGGTAACAATTGTATACGTTCTCTTGTGGGTTCTCCAACTTAAAGGATTATAATTAGATTTAATTTTCATTTCTTCATAACTTATGCCAACCGGCGTCTGATGCCCTATGGACCGGCACTTTGAGAAGCACTGATAGTTTTTTTTTAAAATATTTAAAAAATAAAAATGTCATTAAATAAATTGTAAGCGACCAAATATTACAGTGGAAGTTTTATTTAAAGTTACCCTTTTGTTGTGACGTCACATTTCTTCAACCCCCTCCCACCCCCTCGTCACGCATCGTCACAAAAGTGTGACCCCCTCCCCTAAATAATAAGCTAAACACACAAGTTTACATGCAGTATGCAGCCCTTTCTATGCCCTACTCTCTGCTTTTACGTCTTGGTTTCTGTTTTCTTCTTTGTGAGTCTCCCCTTATATAGGTATCCCAAAGACAGCGCTAAAGCTTTCCAGTCATGTCATGCTGACTACGTAATGTGTTAGGTCTGGGCAGCCAATCCTGGCCATACAAGGTTGGCGCCAGTGGGGTCGGACGGGACACTAGGTTTGTCCAGTCAATACAATGGTTTATCAACAAAATTGCTAAAATTCGTGATGAACTTGACAGAACGTTGTTGCCACCACATGATGTATCTCCTTCTTTTGCTGTGAGGTCAGGCTTTGACATGTTTCAGACTGTTACGGAAAATGAGGTCAAAAGTATTATTCTAAAATCTAGGCCAACGTCCTGCCCTCTTGATCCCATCCCCACTCCACTATTGGTTGAGTCATTAGATCTCTTACTCCCAACCGTAACTAATATAGTTAATGAAAGTCTAAAATCTGGCACCTTTCCTTCATTATGTAAATCTGCTATTATAAAACCCTTGCTGAAAAAAAAGGGTTAGACCAAAACAATTTAAACAACTATCGACCTGTGTCTAATATTTCATTTTTGTCGAAAGTCATTGAAAAACTAGTCTTAAAACAACTTTTTTCTTATCTAAATGACCACACTCTATTAAGTCCTAATCAGTCGGCCTACAGACCTTCTCACAGCACAGAGACCACTCTGTTGAAGGTAACAAATGACCTCCTGCTCGCACAGGACAGTGGGAAAATTTCTATATTGGTCCTCTTAGATCTTAGTGCAGCCTTTGACACTGTTGACCATCAAATACTGCTGAAAACCCTGCAAAATTATTTTGGAATTTCTGGCTCAGTTCTGGCTTGGTTTCAATCATACTTATCTAACAGATCACAGGTAGTATCAGTAGATGGTTGTATCTCTCACAAAGCTGACTTGCTTTATGGTGTGCCTCAGGGTTCTGTTTTGGGTCCGGTACTTTTTGTACTGTATACAAGACCGCTACTTCTACTGCTTGAAAAGCATTCAGTTAAAAGCCAATCATTTGCAGATGATACTCAACTATATATTCACACTGATCCCTCTAATATGGACTCCGGTGTCCAATTGTTGCAGGAGTGCATTGGTGAAGTGAAGTCTTGGATGACGTTAAGCAAACTCAAGCTGAATGATGACAAGACTGAAGCACTTCTATTTTGCAACAATAAATCACGCAGTACTTTGTCTCTTCCGAAGTCAATTCACGTAGCCAGTTCGGATATTCTGTTCACAACATCGACTAGGAATCTTGGCTACATTATTTCTGACAACATGTCTATTAACAACTTCATCAATCACATCTGTCGCTCTGCCTACACTGCCATTCGTCAGATCAGCTCAATCCGTCATTACTTAACAGTTAGTGCCACAAAAACACTAGTCTGTGCTCTTGTACTGGCTCGTATGGATTACTGCAATTCTCTTCTGTCAGGTGTGCCAAAACAATGCATTGAAAGACTACAGAAAGTTCAAAATTCAGCTGCCAGACTGGTGCTCAATGCAAAAAAACATGACCATGTTACTCCACTTCTTCGCTCACTTCATTGGCTGCCTATACAAGCCCGTATTGATTACAAACTGGCCGTTCTCTGTCACAATTTCTTTTCGGACTCAAGCCCATCGTATCTTACTGAACTTTTGTCGGTCTACTCACCCACTCGCAAGCTAAGATCTTCTGCAGACACACGCGTTCTCTCTGTTCCTACGACACGCACCAAAACGTTTGGTGAAAGGTCGTTCTCTTTTTGTGCAGCCAAACAATGGAATTCTCTACCATTACACATACGTGGTATTCAAACAACCAAGTCCTTCAAGACTGCACTTAAGACACATCTTTTCAAAATTTATTTTTAAAATTGATGAAACAACATTTCTTGTAAATGATTAACGTAGCTTATGTATAATGTATTGTAATTGTGTGTGTTTGTTGTGATATGAATGTTAATTTAATACTTATAAGTATGTTATTTCTTTCATGTAAAGCGCTGTGAGCCCAGTTCCTTACTGGGATACAACGCTATATAAATAATCAATTTATTTTATTATTATTTATTATTTATTACCACATGTCCTGGGGCAATCGTCGTGGTGGTCTAAAATGTTCCGCAGTCTTTATTTGTTGGTCACTCCCGGCCATAAAGTGTCACCTGTCCGCACCCGTCAAACAACTTTTGAGTGCTGGACTACCTACGCTAAGCAAACAAAGCAAGCTCAACAGCTTACACTTACGATGCTTGCGTATGATTCTACGCATCAAGTGGCAGGACAAGATCATCAATGTCTGAGGTACTCAGAAGAAGCCATATGCTGAGTATGCACTCAATTCTGAGTGAGAGGCGCCTGCGGTGGTTAGGTCATGTCCACAGGATGAGCTCGGAGCGCATTCCTAGAGCCATGTTTTACGGTGAGCTGGCAACCGGTATGAGAAAAAGAGGTCGCCCCTGCTTGCGCTTCAAGGAAGTCTGCATGAAAGATATGTCATTGGCACAGATAGACTATAAAACGTGGGAGACCATTGCCGAGGAGCGCACCTCCTGGCGGACAAAAGTGCGTGAGGGCATTCATGTCGCGTAAGCATCCCTCATAGCTTTGAGTGAAGAGAGAAGGGCCAGGAGAAAGGGCAGGAGGGGCAGAGGAGCAGGAGTACACGCCATCGTCCCATGAGGACGGACGGTTGCGATACATACATACATACATACATACATACATACATACATACATACATACATACATACATATACATACATACATACATACATACATACATACATACATACATACATACATACATACATACATACATACATACATACATACATACATACATACATACATACATACATACATACATACATACATACATACATACATACATACATACATACATACATACATACATACATACACACATACATACATACATACATATATATTTATTAAACAATATAATTTGCAATGTCACGTCTGTAGTGTCTGTCCGTGACGCTACTAATTTTAGAAAGCAGCGCACCAAATTACTGCACCAATGCATCAAAAGGTTTGCAAATTAAAGATACGCTGTAAAAAATATTATATGACTTCATTGTTTTAGCTCATATTTTAATTTTGGAAAAGTGAACAATGTAAAAAGAGGATTTGATGATGGTTAATTATAAAATTAAAAAAACAAAGGGGGCGCCGTAGGCGCCCTACAACTCCTATTATAAAATACTGTGTGTGCATTTCAGAAATTTTAATATTTCGTATTTATCAAACAAGGACAAGTCAGTTGGGCTTTTGAAAAAGGTGGGCACTGTAGGCGCCCTAAAAAAAGTACATTTTTTCAAAATATAGATTTCAGCTGAAGACTTCGTCATTTTTGACTGGTGATACGCTAGTATATATATAATTTTTATCGAGGGGTGGCAGGATAAGATCTTAATTTATCTTGAGATTCCTTAAAGTAACATTTACTTACAGACAAGTAAGGAATTATGGATTAAGATGGGGCGGTTGCTTTTCTTTTTTCCTTTTTGTTTTTGTGTGTGTGTTTGTGGGGGGGGGGTGTGTTTTGTTTTGTAAAGGAAATGAGAAGCTCTTTTCTCTAGACAACATTTCACTGTAAACATCAAGGTATGGTTTCTAGGGAGTCTATTGCAAACATCAGTGACGGTCAGTGCTGGATTTACCTATTTGCTAAACACGCTATAGCCCCCCAGAATTTTTTTCCATATTTACATAGAATATCTGGATTTCAAAAGGTACCCCCATATCACAAATAGCTTAAGGCTCCATCAAGTCATAATCTGACCCTGGTGGAGGTGAACTGAAGGGTGGTTTAGCTTAGATTCTGTTTGTTTGTTTGTTTTTTTGTTGTTGTTGGTTTTTGTTTCTTTGTGTGTGTGTGGTTTTTTTGGACTTTCTGACAATTTATTTTTGTTTGTTTTGTTTTGTTTTGTTGTTTTTTTGGTGGGGGAGGGGTGGTTGTTTTTTTTCAGGGGAAGGCAAAAGGTACGATTTGCCAAGGATTGACGGCAAGATTAAATGTAGTGTTTTAGTATCATTATATTATTCTGTTTAGATCCCAATAGTAGGAACCAAAGAAATGTGTACATTTGTTATTTATGATTATTGTCAAAAGAAGACTGAATTGAAAACCTGGGTAAAAGGAGTGGGTTGGCGGCAGTGCACCAAATAACACATTCCAATGTTCAAAAAGGCTGCGCCCCCCACTCCAAAAAAAAATTAATAAAAAATTCCAAAACATGTATCCATTTATTTAGAAATCCAATTTAGCACCTTAATGACCAGCAACCCGTGTTCCCCATTTTTTACCCACTTTGAACTTTTTTTTTCAGATTTGAAATCTATCGATTAATATGTCCACGCCTCCCTTACCGGAAGTAAACACAACCTGGTTAGAGGCGGACCTTGTGACGTGGCACCTGACGGAAGTCATCGTTCTGCCTTTCGTGATTCTCGTCGGCACTGTGGGAAATCTCTTTGTGTTCTACATCTATCACTTCCGTTGGCAGAGCAGCATGGATACCCTTTTCAAGCGAGTAAGAATACTTCAGAATAGCGTTATTATGGTCTATCCAAGTTAGTAGGCCAAAATGCGACAGTCACAACATAATTTCTGAAGAAGTTGAGCTTTTATTTAAAGTTTTTTTTTACTATGTTTGTGATATACAGGAGGGCCACCAGCATAATCAGTAGTGTAGAGTGTTTGTTTTTAACATGTGGTGTAACTGTATTGGCTCGGAGATAAAGCGCCTCTCCTTACTGTCTTAGAAAAATAGCATTTGATAAACAATAATGACATAAAAATCGTATTCTATCCGTCACATTTTCGGAACAGAATACAAGTTCTAATTACAAATTACGTACATTAGAGTTTACCAATTTTCTCAAACGTTTTAGACTGTATAAACTTGCATTTCGACATATATTTTGCAAACTTCAAAAATTCAAAAAAGAGCTGCCAGATTCATTTCTGGAGAATATTCAAAACTTACAAGAATAACTCCATTAGCTAAATCACGAAACCTTGAAACACTATAGGATAGAAGAACCAAGAGCAAAATAGCAATAATACATAAAGCAATTCGTTTTAATTTAGAAATACAACACAACGATAAATTAATACAACCCTCAGATAGACATAAGGATAAAACCACATTCCTTATTCCATATGCAAGAACAAACACATACAAATTCGCGTTTTTCCCGTACGGAATTCGGGCCTGGAATGGTTTGCCTGAAGAATCCAGGAAAACTAACTCTTTATCAACATTTAAAACTCTAATAAGAATGCAGGACTCGACACTAACCATAGATAAGCGTAGGACGCAATAATTTTAGGATCGTCTGTAACAGACAAGATAAGATAAGATACCTTTATAATTAATGTGTAAGCGACTTTTTGTCTTCATTAAGTCCACTAAGCTGACTCAATTAAAAAAGAATGAACATAAATATGTTGAGATAAGGCCAATAGAAATACCAGTCTCATTATCAATGGTTTAATGACATTGGTTCAACTAATATACATGGATGCTCTATAGATAGATGTCAACTAAATACATGGATGCTCTATAGATAGATGTCAACTAAATACATGGATGCTCTATAGATAGATGTCAACTAAATACATGGATGCTCTATAGATAGATGTCAACTAAATACATGGATGCTCTATAGATAGATGTCAACTAAATACATGGATGCTCTATAGATAGATGTCAACTAAATACATGGATGCTCTATAGATAGATGTCAACTAAATACATGGATGCTCTATAGATAGATGTCAACTAAATACATGGTCCTCTGTAGATAAATGTCAACTAAATACATTGATGCTCTATAGATAGATGTCAACTAAATACATGGATGCTCTATAGATAGATGTCAACTAAATACATGGATGCTCTATAGATAGATGTCAACTAAATACATGGATGCTCTATAGATAGATGTCCGCCAATCACATATTAAACCTGCTCCTTTCACTTTTCAGATGCTGGCCGGCCTTGACCTTGTGGACCTGACTCTGTCCATCCCCACCCTCCTGTACATCACAGTAGTACCTAACAGTGATGTCTTCCTGCCGTGTTGTGTCTTCATGTCGTACGTGGCTCTGTGGTCGGCTGTGGTGTCTGGCTACGTGCTGGTCATCATTGCAGTGGACAGGTTCATTTCAATTTAAATAAATGTTTTTTGAGACAGAGCTGGTCAAAGAGCGTATTTGAAATTTTTCGTTTTAATGTTTCACCCTACTCCGTGAACTGGTTCTTTGGGTGCACAGTTCATGTTATGGCTCAGTGTATATGACAAAATAAGGTGGAGAATGCATTCAGGTTAGGTTGAAAGAAACTTATTCAAGAAGGCACTGGAAAACTTGAAGCAAAAATACCCACCAAAATAATGAACGTGTCGACAAAAAGCCTTCTTAGGCGTAAAAACAAAGATCAAAACAATTTGAAACATAAAGTGAGACCACAAAGCTGCAATCTAATTAATTTCAAAGTGGACATTTAACGCAAAGTTTCCTTAAAGATTGTTAGTTAGTTTTAAAAAACATCTCGTCGTTTTGGTTGTGATAAATTTTTAACTTAATTCTTTTCTGTGTTAACCTTTTTTTAAAATCGATTTTGTAAAGTAAGATTTATTAATATAAGCCGACTGCAGACTATTCAAGTGTTAATGCTTTTAGAATGAATTATTCTTAATTCATTACTGAATATCCTTTTATTTGTTTTCACATTTAATTACTATCTTGTTGGCATTTTTCAAAACTTGAAATGTATGTTGATAGTACTATATTATCTTTCTAATGTGTTTCCTTTTATACCAGATATTTGAAACTGTGCCTCCTACGTCAGACCGGTCTCGACATCGGGCTCGTGAAAAAACTCTTTGCTGGCATCATCGTGTTCTCCAGCGTGGTCAACATACCCAGCGCCTGGGTGTTCGGGCGAGACACGGTCTTCTTCTACCAGCACAACGTAAAGATCGGCTACTGCTTCCTGGACAGTCACAGCAAGCAGGGCCCAACCCTCATCACCTACGCTGGCGTCCTGTGCGTCGTATTTCTGTCCATCTGGGGCACGCTCGTCGTGCTGTACTACAGAATCATCTTGACCCTCCGGGAGCTATCGGCCAAACACAAACAGCTGAAATCGCACGCGGCTGAGGCAGGCGGGACGGAGGCCAACAGGAAAACAGAGGCGATGCGAAAGTCGGCGTTGGTGTTTATCGCGGTGACGGTGGCCTTCTTCTCCTGCTACACCCCTTACTTTTTAACCATCGTGTTGTCTACCTCGAACCCACAGCTCGAAGGGACCATGGGTCCGCCCTTGAAAGCCGTCTACGATTTGGCCAAGCTCAGCCCACTGCTCAACCGCATAGTCAACCCGTTGATTTTCACGTTCACATCTGAGCAGTTCCGTAGGGCGGTTGCTGATGTCTTAGTATGCAAGGGAGGTTTCGGTGAATTTTTCAAACGTAAGGGATCCCCTTAAAGTTGGTTAAAAGTTTTTTATTTTGAAAATCATGATTTTTTTTTAAACAGTAAATGGAAACAATGATACGAACTAGGTTTTCAGCAACATTCATACTTAAGCAAGGTTCCTTTTAAGCTGCCCTGCCGCGCAGAAATCTTATCCACGCCGCGCATTAGTTAAGATTTACCGCGAAGCAAATTTTGAGAAGAATAATATAATATTGTGTTTGTGGGTGTAAAATTTTCACAAATAAATAGATGAAGATGCTATGAAAATTTGCTTGAGATTTAGTTATTTTACACACGGACCAGAAAACTTTAGGGTGAACATTCAACTTCTAAAAATGCTACAAATTTTTTTAATGGCATTTATAATTTAAAGTTATTAAAAGTAAAAATGTTGTTTAAATGATCTATAAATAATCGATTTCTTTCAAAATTTGTATCACTTTTTTTTTAAAGTCGCAGGTGTATATAGATTCAAAGCGCGTATTAATACTTGAAGAATTTTTTAACTACTTGACTAATATCACGTAATTTTTTCTAAATCAAGTCTAGGTTTCATACTTAGTGTTTTGTTCTCATTTAAATCATAAAAAAGAAGAAAAAACGGTTTGTCATTTATTTGTAAAGAATACATTTATATGGTTATACTTTATTAATTTTTTAATATATTTTTTTATTTTGTTTTTGAGTACTTTTTTATTTATAGTGCTGAGTAGGGTAGGAGTGTGGGTGGGAGTGGGTGGTGCCATCACAAAAAGAACTTCCCGCCTGACTCAGGTGAATGGGTTGATGTGTGTCTTTAGAACGATACAACGATATTATGTGTTGTTTTTATAAAGGTACTTCTCCGATTACTATGAAAGATATAATTTATGATTGTATTGTAATTACAAAGATGGATATGCAACAACTGCAAAGTTTTATCGACTTCATATATAATTTTCATTAAACTATCAGATCTACTTCTACAATTCATAAGAGTTATGTTAATGTTTTTTGATTTACAATTAAATTGAACGTAAACATCAATAATATAAGTCTACAGACAGCCTTAGTTTCCTGTTGTATTCATCACCCCCCCTTTTCCCCACTCCGCAATCATGTTAAAAGTAAATCCCTTTGTCACAACTACAGAGACTTAAAGACTTCGTATTAATGAGGTAGATTCGAAAAAGCGTAAAACTGTTGATGAATCCAGTGAGGTAAATAAAAATGGGCACACAAACATGTCTCTGATAACATCATTTTAAACGGTGTTGCATCCTCCTTTAAATTCCGCTATCACAAAGTGGCCCCCGAGCCAAAACAATTGTCCAGCACTGAGTTAGAGCATCTTGTCTTTTATTTGAAAGCTTTATTCTGTCCAATTCTGTATGACATATAATTCTAATAAAGTACGGTGCTTGAAGGCATGTTTGAAGGTCGAATGAGCTTTGATGGACTTAAGGCTGATATTCCATTGTTGTCACGGCATGCGCAGTCGATGGTGATACACTGTCATGACACGAAGCTCACCTCGGTGCCAAGCCTTTTCATCGATGTTTTAGCTCGCATCGTCAAAGGTGTCTACATTTGGACGTTATGGCTTGTAACCCGTTGTCCTTTTGATGTAGTTTTTAAAATCATGTTTAAACGTGTATGTAAATGATTTATATTAAGTGTGTAGTGTTTTCATTTTAAATTTAATCTTTTGTAAAATAAAGATATGAATTCATCTGTTTTGTTGTTGTTTGTTTGTTTGTTTTCTCGTTTGTATGGATGATGCCCTTTGATTGCTTTATATTTGTTTTAAGTCACTTTTGTCATCCATCCCATACCAGCGGTCGAAACAAAAAGAAGAAAACGAGGATATTTCCTCTCATATTGGGCGCATGGAATGTGCGCACACTCCTGGACAGAGACGATGCAGACAGACCTCAGAGGAGAACAGCCCTGATTGGTAAAGAACTCGCTAGATATGGCATCGACGTCGCAGCCCTGAGCGAGACCAGGCTCGCGGGAGAAGGAGTGCTCTGTGAAAGAGGATCTGGTTACACATTTTACTGGAGTGGCAGACCCAGCGAGGAGCGACGTGAGGCAGGCGTTGGGTTTGCAGTTAAGACAACTCTTGTCGGAAAGCTGGCTGGACTTCCCAAGGGAGTGAACGACAGGCTCATGACCATGAAACTCCCACTGGCTGGAAAGAAGCACCTCACCATCATCAGTGCCTACGCTCCAACCATGACTAATCCAGATGACGTAAAGGCAAAGTTTTACGAAGAACTTCACACTGTCATTGCCGACGTTCCAAAGGCGGACAAACTCATCTTGCTAGGTGACTTCAACGCAAGAGTTGGCAAGGACAACGTTGCCTGGGAAGGAGTCCTTGGACACCATGGAGTGGGTCAATGCAACAGCAACGGTCTTCTTTTACTCCAGACCTGCGCTGAACTTGAACTGCTGATCACCAACACGATCTTCCGCCTCCCCACTCGTAACCGGACGTCATGGATGCACCCCCGATCGAAGCACTGGCATCTTATTGACTACGTCATCGTGAGGAAGAGGGACAGGCAGGATGTACGAGTTACCAAATCCATGTGCGGCGCTGAATGCTGGACAGACCACCGCCTCATCATCACCAAGCTCAACATCCGCATTCAGCCTAAACGACGCCCGCAAGGGAAGAAGGCCCCGAAACGGCTTAATGTTGCCAAACTGAATACCGACAGCTGCAAACAGTCCTTTGTAGATGCTCTGGAAAAGTGCTTGAAATCCACCTCTCCGGGAAACCAGAGCGTGGAGGCAGACTGGGCATCACTCAGAGAGCTGATTTACTCCACAGCTACAGAGACCCTGGGGCCCCAGACCAGGAAACATAAGGACTGGTTCGATGAGAACTCCGAAGACATCAAGCAGTTATTGGATGAGAAACACCACCTTCACCAAGCATACATCAATAACCCCAAGTCCACGGCAAGGAGAGATGCACTCAACAACATACGCAAGACTGTTCAGCAGAAGCTCCGTCAGATGCAGGACGATTGGCTCGGCAACAAAGCTGACGAGATCCAAGGCTATGCAGACAGGCGTGACTATAAAAACTTCTACGACGCCTTGAAAGAAGTATATGGCCCCACGCCCTCAGGATCAAGCCCCCTCCTCAGCGCAGACGGTAACACTCTAATCACAGACAAAGAGAAGATCTTGGAGAGATGGGTCGAACATTTCGATGACGTCCTAAATCGCCCTTCGACAATCAACGACGAAGCCATCAATCGTCTACCCCAAGTGCCCACAAACAAAGCACTGGATGACCCACCAACCTTGCTCGAGACCCAGAAAGCAATCTATCTTATCTCCAGTGGCAAAGCACCTGGCTCTGACGCCATACCAGCTGAGGTCTACAAGGAGGGGGGAACAGCCCTGACTGAAAGGCTCCATGAGCTGTTTCTCTTAATATGGCAGCAAGAGACGATCCCGCAGGACTTCAAAGATGCCACCATCATACATCTATATAAGCGAAAAGGAAGTAGACAGGCTTGTGACAACCACAGAGGCATATCCCTGCTTTCTATTGCAGGAAAGATCCTTGCCAGAATCCTGCTCAACCGCCTCACAGTGCACCTTGACCAAGGACTCCTGCCTGAAAGTCAGTGTGGATTCCGAAAAGAGCGAGGAACCATCGACATGGTGTTCGCTGCCAGGCAGCTGCTGGAGAAATGTCAGGAGCAGAACTCTGATCTGTTCTCCACCTATGTCGACCTGACCAAGGCCTTTGACACTGTTGGCAGAGAGGGTCTGTGGAAGATCATGGCCAAGTACGGTTGCCCAAGGAAATTCATCGTCTTGGTGCAACAATTCCATGAAGGCATGCAGGCCAGAGTCCAGGACAGCGGGGAGTTTTCTGATCCTTTCCCAGTCACAAACGGAGTCAAGCAGGGCTGCGTCCTGGCACCAACACTGTTTAGCCTCATGTTTTCCGCCATGCTGACAGAGGCCTTCAGAGACGAGGATGTTGGTGTCAACCTGAAATACCGCACAGATGGCAAGCTGTTCAACCTTCGGAGGCTCCAGGCAAAAACCAAGGTTATGACAGACATCATCAGAGACCTGCTGTTCGCTGATGACTGTGCCCTCAACGCTGTCTCAGAAGCCGACATGCAACGCAGTGTAAACCTGTTCTCCAGTGCCTGCACAAACTTTGGTCTGTCAATCAACACCAAGAAGACTGAGGTCCTCCATCAGCCTGCGCCTGGAAGACCCTACGTAGAGCCCAACATCACTGTCAACGGCCAGAGACTCAATACAGTGCACCGGTTCACATACCTAGGCAGCACACTGTCTCAAAATGTCACCATCGATGACGAAGTGAACGTCAGAATTGCCAGAGCCAGCTCCACTTTTGGCAGGTTGTACCCTAATGTCTGGAACAGAAGAGGCATTACCATCCAGACCAAGCTGAAAGTGTACAGGGCAGTGGTGCTCCCCACACTGCTTTATGCTTGTGAAACTTGGACTGTTTATCAGCGCCATGCAAGAAAGCTGAACCACTTTCATATAACAAGCCTCAGGAAGATTCTCGGCATAAAGTGGCAGAACAAAATTCCAGACACAGTGGTACTGACCAAGGCAGGTCTCCCCAGCATCTTCACCCTCCTGATGCAGTCCCAGCTTCGCTGGGCAGGGCACGTTGTCCGAATGCCAGACGAGAGACTGCCAAAGAGAATCTTCTATGGTGAGCTCCAGTATGGCCAGCGGTCCCACGGTGGGCAAAAGAAACGCTTCAAAGACACACTGAAAGCCTCAATGAAAGCGTTTGCCATAAATCCAGACACGTGGGAACGAGCTGCAATGGACCGATCCACCTGGCGCTCTTCCATCCACGAAGGTGCCAGGTCATGTGAGGCAAACCGGATTACCGCCGCAGAAAAGAAGAGGCAAGCCCGAAAGGCCCATGCTGTCAACCCTCCAGGAGATGTCGCACTCGCCCCCTGTCCCTTCTGTTCCCGAACCTTTCGTGCAAGGATCGGCCTAATCAGCCATCTGCGCACGCACAGAAAACCCTCGGATGACTAGAGTGGTCCTCGTCGTATCGACGGACGAACGAACATTTGTTTTAACAAATGGTGAGAAATAGAATAAAACCATTACAGGTGCATCTTATTTGACGGCTCTTCATGATATACTTTAAAATATTCGTCGGCATCCTTCCGTCTCGTGAGACGATTGTGCATCACCGGTGGGTTGGGTTGTATTTCCTCGTGTGGCTGAGCAGTCCCATCCTGGAGTGGCAGCAGTCTTTTCCACAGCTTTTGCACACAAGTTCCGTGCTTCCCAAATTTTTGGCCTCTCTCCTAGCTCCTCTGCCTGTAGCCTCCTCAATCCTTCGCTCCTCGGCTACTATGACACCCCCTTTGACAAATGTGCGCCACGTAGATCGGTCTTCTGCTTTGCATTCCCAGTCACTTGTGTTTATTCTGGCTGCTTTCATGTCTCTCTGGCAGACATCTTAAAATCGAAGACGTGGGCGACCTGTCTTCCTCTTTCCAGATGCCAGTTCTCCATATAGGAGATCCTTGGGGATACGACCCGGCCTCATTCTTTTTATATGTCCTAAACATCTTAGGCGTCTTCCACTAAGGATTGAGAACATGCTTTGGATATTGGCACGCATCAGGACGTCACTATTTGGCAATTTGTCCTGCCATTTAATGCCAAGAATGTGACGAAGGCATCTCAAGTGGAAGCAATTAAGCTTTAAATTAAACAACTTTAAAATATAATTAACTTTAAAATAAGCATTGTTCATAAGGTAATGCTTTTTCCCCCCAGTCCATAATTTTTAGTTTTACTTATGATACCAGAAACTTTGGCTTAACAGCTGCTGGAAGACTATATTAACTTTATATATACTAAATTACAGGGTAACAGGGATCAGCATAGCCAAGCTCTATATAAAAATAGTCAAAAAGTCTTTAATGCACACTTCGGCTCAGAGGCTTTAGTAACTTATTTAACACTGCAATATTTGGAGGATTGAATAATGTCATTATTACTTTCTATTTGGGGAATTCATAGTCTAACATCAAACGCCAATAAACCAGACACAAAAGCTATCTCACAAGATAAACATCATGAATGCAAAGGAATATTCAAAGAAAAATGCAATAAAACTATTATTTTAAATTTCAATACACCCACACACCATTTTGCGCTGATTAAAGAAAAACTAAGATGAATTCTTTTCCTTAAAGGTAGGACTGACTGAGAAATTGTTTCGTTTTTGGCGTTCTAAGAATTAACAAGCGCGCTTGATAGTTGCTACCTAATGTAAATGTCACCATAGTCACTACTGGATTTAAGGGTATGAGATGGCAGATGTCTTTTTGCTACAGAAATACGCTAGCCACCTTTCCTTTTTTTCTAACAGTAAACTATGGTTTTGTTAAAATGTAATTAGCCGAAAAGGAATTTTGACAATACCATCATGGAACAAGTCCATTTACTTGGATCATTAAAAGATTCTTGTCTAGTCAAATAGACACGATTCTGTGTCTGGTTTCATCAAAAGTGTCACGACTATTCACCTTCAACTTTAGTCAGGAATGCCACGCGTGTTACGAGATCAATGACGATTTAAAATGTTGAAATAAAAAAAAACAAAGGCGGATTTACAAAATGAAAAGATGGTTAAGATGCCCCCATAAAAAAGCATCAATACATTCCATTGTTCTCGGTTTCTTTTAAAGTAGGTACATCAACCTAGCGTTTTAATTCCATTTTTCGCAAATGGAGTTCTTCAATTGAAGCTGAATGACTTCAAAAACAAATGAAGTTGTTAAGCGTGAATTTTGAAGACCACATAAAAAGCTAAAAATTGCCTTTGAGATTTGAGGTAAGACGCTCTAGCGATAGTGCTATATAACAGGTGAAATCATTTGGTCGTCATTCTGAAATACGCACGGATTATTTACGAACCTGAAGACTTAGACTATGTGGGTAACTTTTTTTCTTTATGTTGTTAGTGGGACTTTCAGTGGGATATTTAAGATGAAGTAAAATAATTCTTCATTGGGATAAAGAAAGCAGGCCGCTTATGTGGAACAGAAATTAGCAGTTTGATAAACTGGAGTGTTTTATTTGCATTTTGAAAAAACAAATTAAAAGATATTTTTTTTAAAAAACATTTTCTATTAATTTTGTAGAAATTCAGCATATTTTGTGATCATTTAAGCTAAAAATATGTGTTATATTCCTATACTTGTGTACTATTTTTAACGCAATTTCCCTTAGGAATTGCGTGTTTACATTTGAAATGTTTGTACACTGTTCGAGCTTGCACATGCAACTCCTCCTGAACCATACCAGATAGAGGGTTCGTGGTCTTTTGAAAATATGTTTAGGAGGTCACTAGGATGTGCGACAGCCAAAAACGTACCGAAAAGGTTTACTGGATTTCCTGGAAAATCAAAAATTACCCGAAAAAATATCAGGTATTTTGTCAATTTCTTGCCAACCATAACATCTATCAGGTTGAAACAAACCCCAAACGATAGCTAATAATATTTAGAACAATGTTGGAGAAGGAATTTTTGAAAAATCTCTTTTCGTTCGACTCCCGTAATTTTAACAGCAATTTGTAGAAAGCAATTGTTTTGTTTACTTTCCTAATTATTGATTTGAAATGAATTTTAATGTCATCTCGAACAGTGCTTCTCAGACTATTTAGGATGGCGGACCGGCAGGGATTTTTTTCCATTCCACCAGGGACCGGTGAACTATTTTCCTTGTACTGACGTGGTAACGAAATGTATTTTAATTTATTTTATTTGTTACATATTATATGCTTATTGCAGAAAAAGTGCACATATTCTATAGGGTTAGTATTAATGGTTAAAAATGGAGGATTATAATTATATTTTTCTGTGCTTTGATAACTTCTGCGAACCGACAGAGTATAGCCCACGGACCGGCACTGGTCCGAGGACCACCACTTTGAGAAGCACTGATCTAGAATGATAGTTAATGAGGTTTTCCCGCTTTGTGAATGCTAATGTTAGACTGTTGCGTGGTGCGCATTGTATTGACACATTCTTGGTGTGACGCAGCGTGATGGGATATGGTGTCATATTTTAGTTACTTTCCGAATTACTGATTTAAAATGACTTTTAATGTAATCTAGAATGATTTCCCTTGAATAATAAATTAAAAAACGTAAAAAAAAACAACTTTTTGACTATAAATCCTTTATGTACGAGACGTAACTAAAAGAATTAAACAATATAATTTGAAATTGTTACGCAAGTAGTGTCTGTCAGTCCTGACGCTACTAATTTTAGAAAGCAGGGAAAACCAAATTACTGCACCAAAGCATCAAAAGGTGTGCAAATTAAATATGAGCTGTAAAAAAAATATTATATGACGTCATTGTTTTCGCTCATATTTTAATTTTGGAAAAGGGATCAATGTAATTTTAAAAAACGTAAAAAACCAAGTTTTTTACTATAAATCCTTTATGTATGAGACGTAACTAAAAGAATGTTCATTATAATATGCAGCGCAAGACCATCCAAAAATACAAAATTGCAATTGTGTCGTAAAAGCGGTTTAATATAATGCGCACCGATCAGGAATATGTTTGTAAAAAGTGTTGTCAATAAAATACGCACCTTATTGAGCGACAGAAAGGTTGTTCAATATAATACGCACCGCGACACTCTATCTCAAAAAATAACATGATACATAGAAATAAATAAAATAATCAAAAAAATCAATAATTTAATTACGGTACATGCGATCGATCTGAAATTTTGATACTTCGTTTTTATCATCGGCACGAAACTGCCTGCAAAATTTCAGCTCGCTAGCTTACGAGGAAGTGGGTTAAAAATCGATCCAAATTTTGGCGACAAGCAAGCAAGCAAGGGCGGCCGCAGACATCACGAGTTAATATAAAGGATTTAAAAATCGGAAATTCTTTGTTGGAAATTGCGTTTAAATAATCATTCGAATTTTTAAATCCTTTATATTAACTCGAGGCGTCTGCTTGCTTGATGCCTTGCTTGCCGAAAAATCTTTGGTTCGATTTTTAACCCGCTTCCTCGTAAGTTAGCGAGCTGAAATTTTGCAGGCAGACTCGTGCCGATGATAAAAACGAAGCATCAAAATTTGCGCCCCAAGCTTATATATGGTTTGTGTCTATTTGCATTCTCAGGCAACCAATTCCACATCCGAATTCCGGACGAGAATTTTTATGTGTTTGTTCTTGAGTAACGAATATAAAAAAAACGGGTTTTTATAGCTGTAGTCGTCTCAGGGTTGTATTGGGGTATCTTTGTGTTGTATTTCAAAGTTATAATTTGCCTTACGTATTGTACCTATTTTGTTCCGTTTTCTATCCCCTAGTGTTTCAAGGTTTAGTGATTTAACTAATGGTCATATTCTTGTCAGTTTTGAATATTCTCCAGCAGTAAATGTTTTCCAGCTCTTTTTTGAATTGTTTTTAGTTTATCAATGTTTTCTTTGTGAATGGGTCCTTTACAGAAGATGTATATTCTAATACAGGTCTCATCAAAGTGAGGTAGAATTTTAGTTTTAAATTCTTATTACATACTAGATACGCCCCACAGCATAGCATACACCGCCGACTTGCTCATGGCATGTGCAAAGAAAGGGGGGAAAGAACCGACACAAACTACAGCACGAAGAATTCAACGCGAGTGGGGGGGGGGAGGATCGCCAACGCATTGTTGGTCTAGAGCAGGGGTTCCTAACCAGTGGTGCATGCACCCCCCAAGGGGTACATGAGCAGGTTTCAGGGGGTGCATGAACGATTCGAAGAAAAAAAAGAAAAAGAGGAAGAAAAAAAAGAAGAAGGAAAAACAAGATAAAAAACTAATCATCTGAAAATGTAAACCATAAGCAAGGCCTGCCGCGTCAAAGGGCGCCCATATACAACCTTTTTGATAGATACACGATACTCGTTCGCGCATCTTTCTGCGTATGTGAAAAATTGACAGAAAAACATTTTTGAAAAATGAATGGTTCGCTCTACGTGTTCCTCGGAATTTCGTGTTTTACGTCACAGTTTTCTAAAAATAATTTGATTTTGTCATCAAATACGTTAGATATATTATGGGGAACGGTGACCCTCTCACTTTCGTCAGGGTGAGTGGAAAATAACAGCCAATTATAGTCATCCAAGAGAGAAGATATTCAGCCAAGTCTAGTTGTCGGGGTAAGTTGAAAAGTTTTCCATGAAAGAGAAACTTCTTCCAAGAGTTTTGCTGATTTGTAATTAAAATAATGCATTTAATGCAGCTGGATGAATCCACTGATGTAGCACACTGCAGTCAGCTTCTTGTATTTGTGAGATATGTTCACAGTGGATTGCTGAAGGAGGAATTTCTTTTTTGTAAGCCACTCATAGCTGCTACCAAAGCTGCTGATGTGCTGCAGCGATTCAGGGCATTCTTCACTGAAAACCAGTTTGAGTGGACTTCAAGAATTTCTTCAATTTGCACAGATGGTACTCCCTCCACAGATGGTACTCCCTCCACAGATGGTGCTCCCGCCACAGATGGTGCTCTCTCCACTGATGGTGCTCGCTCAATGCTCGGTAATAAGTCAGGATTTTCAGCCCTGGTAAAGAAAGAAGTTCCAGATATTGTCACTACATACTGCATTCTTTATCGTCAGGCCCTGGCATGCAAAACTCTACCTCCAACCTTGAAGTCAGTTCTTTCTACTCTACTGCAGTCCAAGTTGTAAATTTTATCCGCTCATATGCCTTGAACCACTGCCTTTTCAAGTTGTTCTGTCAGGAGGTGGTTTCTGAGCATAAAGTTCTGCTCTACCACACTGGGGTGCGCTGGTTGTCCAGTGGATGGATACTTTCTCGGTTAGTAGAACTGAGAGTTCAGCTTGTCATTTTCTTGCGAGAAAAAGAGAGTGACCTTGCTGACAAGTTTGACTGTCCAAATTTCATTCATTACTTGGCATACCTGGCTGACATCTTCTCCATCTTGAATGAGTTGAACGCATCTCTCCAAGGACCTGCTGTGACTGTAATGGATGCTACTGAGAGATTGCAAGCCTTCCTTAACAAACTGCAACTATTCCAACGACGACTAGAAAAGTCCAACTTGGCCAACTTTCCACTCTTGGATGAAGTTGTAATATCTGCTGCAGAAGGAAGCACTGAGTGATCACTGCCTGACAACATCAAAGGGGAAATTTCAGAGCACATTTCAACATTGCAAAGGTCCTTTGATGGGTATTTCTGTCAAGAAATTGCTAAGAAAGAACTTTGGATTCGCAATCCTTTTCTCTGTGACTAGGACAACATTGATGACAGTGACCTTGCTAAAGATGACCTGATTGATTTGAGAACCAGAGAAGTACTGAGGAGTGCCTTCAGTTGCAAAACCTTGATTGAATTTTGGTGCACCACAACTAATCAAAAGGGAAGTGCTGACTCTCCTTCCATTTGCCACAACCTATCTCTGTGAAACAGGATTCTCCACACTTTTGACGATTAAAACAGAGACAAAGAATAAGTTGAATGCAGAGGATGACATGAGAGTTGCTTTGTACAAAACAGTCCCAAGATTTAAATCACTGATTGATCATATGAAGCAGCAGATATCTCACTATATTCCCTGTTGCCTATTGTCAAAACTGTTGTGTTCCTAAAATAAACATAGTTTATTATGCATTTTCTGGAAGTTTCATGAGGGGGTGCATGAACTTTTTTGGGCATCTGAAGGGGTGCATGGACCCCAAAAGGTTAGGAACCACTGGTCTAGAGACACTCGCACCTTAGCGACGGCCAGCCGTGTTCGCAACAAAAAGTGGGGAGGGGTGGGATACGGCAACAAACACACATTTTTAAAAATTCTTTAAAAATTATATTTTCGCTGGGGCTTAAACCCAGGACCTTACGCGTTTAAGGCGGACGTGATAACCACTACACTACGAATAACACGTTATTCTGTGAACGAACAACGGAAATGAACGCAAGAACCATTGTTGGTATCGACTCGAGACCACCTCTTTTTGCCAACTATAAAGTGATTGGTTGACCCCAGCGAAGGTCATTCGTCATGCTTGTTTGCACATACTCGCTTTGGTGAATTATATATATAGATAGCAAAATACCCGCGCTTTGCTGAAGGTAAATTAGGATTTCAGTTAGCGTTGAGAACCCGCGTAAAACAAATTCAAAACACCCATTTGATTTCAATCTGGATCATGATGGATATGCATATATTAATTTCACAGTCGTGTCTGTCTGTCGTGGTCCCGCAGAAAAACACAAACGAAATGTAAAAAAATGACACACTTCCCGTGATAATATCGAGCTGATAGTTTAATTATTTTTCGTCTTTTACCATTGAGGGAGGATACTCAACAACTTCCCAAAACGTTCATGCTCCTACCTACACGGGAAGCTGGATATTTAATGATGAGTCTGTTTTATATAGCTAATAGAAGGGAAAAAAACTACATTTGGGCCCCCGGCCACCTAGTGAGTGATAATAATTTTAAATTTTTAATGCCTGTTAACATCGTGAAAGGGTACTCAAAAACTTCCCAAAGTTTCATGCTTCTACTTACACGGTAAGTTGGAGGATTAGTGATGAGTCAGTTTTATATAAGAAAAAAACCTACATTAAGGCCCCCGGCCCCCTAGTGAGTGATAATTTAAATATTTTTTCGCCAGTTACCATTTTTATAGGGTACTCAACAACTTTCCAAAGTTGAATGCTTCTACATACACGGGAAATTGAAGATTTAATGATGAGCCTGTTTATATAGCTAATTTTTTTTAAACTTCATTTGGGCCCCGGCCCCCCACTTAGTGATAATTTTTGTGGTTTTTTTTGGACTGTTACCATCGCGGGAGGGTACTCAACAACTTTCCACAGTTTCATGCTTTTACCTACACGGGAAGATGAGGAATTAGTGTTGATTCAGTTTTATATAGCCCATATTAGGAAAAACGGTTTTGGGCCCCCGGCCATCCATGAGTGAAAATTTTTAAATTCTTTTTCACCAGTTATCGTCATGAGAGTGTACTCAGCAGGTTCCCTAAATTTCATGCTTCTACCTTCACGGGAATTAGGAAAATTAATGTTTGTCGCGCGGTGCGTATTATATGGAACATAATCAATACTTTTAGTTATGTCTCATATATAAGGGATTTATAGTCAAAAACTCTGTTTTTACAGATTTTTTAAAAATGTATTATTCTTAACAGTTGACACTTTTCCTGGGTGGAAAGACATACTCCAATTGGTTTTAGCGTTTTATTCATTCATCTAAGTCTTTTGTAAGATTTTGCTATCTTGTTTTGATTTAATTGTTCTATAAATTAAGCAATCATCAGCAAATAACCTAACTTTTGTTCTTGTTAAGATGCTGTTGGGTAAATCATGTATATAAATTTAAAAGAGTATGGGGCCTAGCACAGTTCCTTGTGGAACTCCTGAGTTAACCATTATTGGTGCTGATTTATATCCATTAATTTTACAGTTAGCACTCTACTCAAAAGGAAGTCTTGGATCCATTTATGTATGGGACCCGATATTCCAAAGTAATTAGGTTATTTGAGTACCCATAAGTGGTGAACTTTGTCAAATGGTTTTGGGAAGTCTAGTAATACGTATCTATTTGATCATTATTGTCTAAGCCTTTTGACAGATCATCTATTAAACCTATTAATTGTGTTGCACAATATCTGTTTTTCCTAAAGCCAGATATAAAAAGCCCCATGGAAGCATATCTGGAACTCCTTTTTGGGAATAACCGCACGTGGGCTGACGCAGATCTGGTCACATGGCACATTAGCGAAATAACCGTTCTGCCAATGGTCATCAGCATAGGCCTTGTTGGAAACCTCTTCGCTTTCTATATTTATCACTTTCGTTGGGAGAGCAACGAAGACACGCTATTTAAACGGGTAAGATGAGCCAAGTGGGTTATTTCAAAGTTATATCTTATACTTTTACAAGTAAATAAAGTTTTTAACCTTCATTTTATTTTATTTTTTTAAATCTTGTAATCGGGCTCAGGCTATGTAATAAGCAAACAAGGTAGAGGGTACTCTGAAAACAAGGTAGAGGCTACTCTGAAAACAAGGTAGAGGCTGCTCTGAAAACAAGGTAGAGACTGCTCTGAAAACAAGGTAAAGGCTACCTTAAAAACAAGGTAAAGGCTACCTTAAAAACAAGGTAAAGGCTACCTTAAAAACAAGGTAAAGGCTACCTTAAAAACAAGGTAAAGGCTACCTTAAAAACAAGGTAAAGGCTACCTTAAAAACAAGGTAAAGGCTACCTTAAAAACAAGGTAAAGACTACCTTAAAAACAAGGTAAAGACTACCTTAAAAACAAGGTAAAGACTACCTTAAAAACAAGGTAAAGACTACCTTAAAAACAAGGTAAAGACTACCTTAAAAACAAGGTAAAGACTACCTTAAAAACAAGGTAAAGGCTACCTTAAAAACAAGGTAAAGACTACCTTAAAAACAAGGTAAAGGCTACCTTAAAAACAAGGTAAAGACTACCTTAAAAACAAGGTAAAGGCTACCTTAAAAACAAGGTAAAGACTACCTTAAAAACAAGGTAAAGACTACCTTAAAAACAAGGTAAAGACTACCTTAAAAACAAGGTAAAGACTACCTTAAAAACAAGGTAAAGACTACCTTAAAAACAAGGTAAAGACTACCTTAAAAACAAGGTAAAGACTACCTTAAAAACAAGGTAAAGACTACCTTAAAAACAAGGTAAAGACTACCTTAAAAACAAGGTAAAGACTACCTTAAAAACAAGGTAAAGACTACCTTAAAAACAAGGTAAAGACTACCTTAAAAACAAGGTAAAGACTACCTTAAAAACAAGGTAAAGACTACCTTAAAAACAAGGTAAAGACTACCTTAAAAACAAGGTAAAGACTACCTTAAAAACAAGGTAAAGACTACCTTAAAAACAAGGTAAAGACTACCTTAAAAACAAGGTAAAGACTACCTTAAAAACAAGGTAAAGGCTACCTTAAAAACAAGGTAAAGACTACCTTAAAAACAAGGTAAAGACTACCTTAAAAACAAGGTAAAGACTACCTTAAAAACAAGGTAAAGACTACCTTAAAAACAAGGTAAAGACTACCTTAAAAACAAGGTAAAGGCTACCTTAAAAACAAGGTAAAGACTACCTTAAAAACAAGGTAAAGACTACCTTAAAAACAAGGTAAAGACTACCTTAAAAACAAGGTAAAGACTACCTTAAAAACAAGGTAAAGACTACCTTAAAAACAAGGTAAAGACTACCTTAAAAACAAGGTAAAGACTACCTTAAAAACAAGGTAAAGACTACCTTAAAAACAAGGTAAAGACTACCTTAAAAACAAGGTAAAGACTACCTTAAAAACAAGGTAAAGACTACCTTAAAAACAAGGTAAAGACTACCTTAAAAACAAGGTAAAGACTACCTTAAAAACAAGGTAAAGACTACCTTAAAAACAAGGTAAAGACTACCTTAAAAACAAGGTAAAGACTACCTTAAAA
Organism: Ampullaceana balthica; assembly: GCA_944989445.1. Lineage (NCBI taxonomy): Eukaryota > Metazoa > Mollusca > Gastropoda > Lymnaeidae > Ampullaceana > Ampullaceana balthica. The sequence goes on along the minus strand of CALYLW010001005.1, from coordinate 34,600 downwards.
ACAAGGTAAAGACTACCTTAAAAACAAGGTAAAGACTACCTTAAAAACAAGGTAAAGACTACCTTAAAAACAAGGTAAAGACTACCTTAAAAACAAGGTAAAGGCTACCTTAAAAACAAGGTAAAGACTACCTTAAAAACAAGGTAAAGACTACCTTAAAAACAAGGTAAAGGCTACCTTAAAAACAAGGTAAAGACTACCTTAAAAACAAGGTAAAGGCTACCTTAAAAACAAGGTAAAGACTACCTTAAAAACAAGGTAAAGGCTACCTTAAAAACAAGGTAAAGACTACCTTAAAAACAAGGTAAAGACTACCTTAAAAACAAGGTAAAGACTACCTTAAAAACAAGGTAAAGACTACCTTAAAAACAAGGTAAAGACTACCTTAAAAACAAGGTAAAGACTACCTTAAAAACAAGGTAAAGACTACCTTAAAAACAAGGTAAAGACTACCTTAAAAACAAGGTAAAGACTACCTTAAAAACAAGGTAAAGACTACCTTAAAAACAAGGTAAAGACTACCTTAAAAACAAGGTAAAGACTACCTTAAAAACAAGGTAAAGACTACCTTAAAAACAAGGTAAAGACTACCTTAAAAACAAGGTAAAGACTACCTTAAAAACAAGGTAAAGACTACCTTAAAAACAAGGTAAAGACTACCTTAAAAACAAGGTAAAGACTACCTTAAAAACAAGGTAAAGACTACCTTAAAAACAAGGTAAAGACTACCTTAAAAACAAGGTAAAGACTACCTTAAAAACAAGGTAAAGACTACCTTAAAAACAAGGTAAAGACTACCTTAAAAACAAGGTAAAGACTACCTTAAAAACAAGGTAAAGACTACCTTAAAAACAAGGTAAAGGCTACCTTAAAAACAAGGTAAAGACTACCTTAAAAACAAGGTAAAGACTACCTTAAAAACAAGGTAAAGACTACCTTAAAAACAAGGTAAAGACTACCTTAAAAACAAGGTAAAGACTACCTTAAAAACAAGGTAAAGACTACCTTAAAAACAAGGTAAAGACTACCTTAAAAACAAGGTAAAGACTACCTTAAAAACAAGGTAAAGACTACCTTAAAAACAAGGTAAAGACTACCTTAAAAACAAGGTAAAGACTACCTTAAAAACAAGGTAAAGACTACCTTAAAAACAAGGTAAAGACTACCTTAAAAACAAGGTAAAGACTACCTTAAAAACAAGGTAAAGACTACCTTAAAAACAAGGTAAAGACTACCTTAAAAACAAGGTAAAGACTACCTTAAAAACAAGGTAAAGACTACCTTAAAAACAAGGTAAAGACTACCTTAAAAACAAGGTAAAGACTACCTTAAAAACAAGGTAAAGACTACCTTAAAAACAAGGTAAAGACTACCTTAAAAACAAGGTAAAGACTACCTTAAAAACAAGGTAAAGACTACCTTAAAAACAAGGTAAAGACTACCTTAAAAACAAGGTAAAGACTACCTTAAAAACAAGGTAAAGACTACCTTAAAAACAAGGTAAAGACTACCTTAAAAACAAGGTAAAGACTACCTTAAAAACAAGGTAAAGACTACCTTAAAAACAAGGTAAAGACTACCTTAAAAACAAGGTAAAGACTACCTTAAAAACAAGGTAAAGACTACCTTAAAAACAAGGTAAAGACTACCTTAAAAACAAGGTAAAGACTACCTTAAAAACAAGGTAAAGACTACCTTAAAAACAAGGTAAAGACTACCTTAAAAACAAGGTAAAGACTACCTTAAAAACAAGGTAAAGACTACCTTAAAAACAAGGTAAAGACTACCTTAAAAACAAGGTAAAGACTACCTTAAAAACAAGGTAAAGACTACCTTAAAAACAAGGTAAAGACTACCTTAAAAACAAGGTAAAGACTACCTTAAAAACAAGGTAAAGACTACCTTAAAAACAAGGTAAAGACTACCTTAAAAACAAGGTAAAGACTACCTTAAAAACAAGGTAAAGACTACCTTAAAAACAAGGTAAAGACTACCTTAAAAACAAGGTAAAGACTACCTTAAAAACAAGGTAAAGACTACCTTAAAAACAAGGTAAAGACTACCTTAAAAACAAGGTAAAGACTACCTTAAAAACAAGGTAAAGACTACCTTAAAAACAAGGTAAAGACTACCTTAAAAACAAGGTAAAGACTACCTTAAAAACAAGGTAAAGACTACCTTAAAAACAAGGTAAAGACTACCTTAAAAACAAGGTAAAGACTACCTTAAAAACAAGGTAAAGACTACCTTAAAAACAAGGTAAAGACTACCTTAAAAACAAGGTAAAGACTACCTTAAAAACAAGGTAAAGACTACCTTAAAAACAAGGTAAAGACTACCTTAAAAACAAGGTAAAGACTACCTTAAAAACAAGGTAAAGACTACCTTAAAAACAAGGTAAAGACTACCTTAAAAACAAGGTAAAGACTACCTTAAAAACAAGGTAAAGACTACCTTAAAAACAAGGTAAAGACTACCTTAAAAACAAGGTAAAGACTACCTTAAAAACAAGGTAAAGACTACCTTAAAAACAAGGTAAAGACTACCTTAAAAACAAGGTAAAGACTACCTTAAAAACAAGGTAAAGACTACCTTAAAAACAAGGTAAAGACTACCTTAAAAACAAGGTAAAGACTACCTTAAAAACAAGGTAAAGACTACCTTAAAAACAAGGTAAAGACTACCTTAAAAACAAGGTAAAGACTACCTTAAAAACAAGGTAAAGACTACCTTAAAAACAAGGTAAAGACTACCTTAAAAACAAGGTAAAGACTACCTTAAAAACAAGGTAAAGACTACCTTAAAAACAAGGTAAAGACTACCTTAAAAACAAGGTAAAGACTACCTTAAAAACAAGGTAAAGACTACCTTAAAAACAAGGTAAAGACTACCTTAAAAACAAGGTAAAGACTACCTTAAAAACAAGGTAAAGACTACCTTAAAAACAAGGTAAAGGCTACCTTAAAAACAAGGTAAAGACTACCTTAAAAACAAGGTAAAGACTACCTTAAAAACAAGGTAAAGACTACCTTAAAAACAAGGTAAAGACTACCTTAAAAACAAGGTAAAGACTACCTTAAAAACAAGGTAAAGACTACCTTAAAAACAAGGTAAAGACTACCTTAAAAACAAGGTAAAGACTACCTTAAAAACAAGGTAAAGACTACCTTAAAAACAAGGTAAAGACTACCTTAAAAACAAGGTAAAGACTACCTTAAAAACAAGGTAAAGACTACCTTAAAAACAAGGTAAAGACTACCTTAAAAACAAGGTAAAGACTACCTTAAAAACAAGGTAAAGACTACCTTAAAAACAAGGTAAAGACTACCTTAAAAACAAGGTAAAGACTACCTTAAAAACAAGGTAAAGACTACCTTAAAAACAAGGTAAAGACTACCTTAAAAACAAGGTAAAGACTACCTTAAAAACAAGGTAAAGACTACCTTAAAAACAAGGTAAAGACTACCTTAAAAACAAGGTAAAGACTACCTTAAAAACAAGGTAAAGACTACCTTAAAAACAAGGTAAAGACTACCTTAAAAACAAGGTAAAGACTACCTTAAAAACAAGGTAAAGACTACCTTAAAAACAAGGTAAAGACTACCTTAAAAACAAGGTAAAGACTACCTTAAAAACAAGGTAAAGACTACCTTAAAAACAAGGTAAAGACTACCTTAAAAACAAGGTAAAGACTACCTTAAAAACAAGGTAAAGACTACCTTAAAAACAAGGTAAAGACTACCTTAAAAACAAGGTAAAGACTACCTTAAAAACAAGGTAAAGACTACCTTAAAAACAAGGTAAAGACTACCTTAAAAACAAGGTAAAGACTACCTTAAAAACAAGGTAAAGACTACCTTAAAAACAAGGTAAAGACTACCTTAAAAACAAGGTAAAGACTACCTTAAAAACAAGGTAAAGACTACCTTAAAAACAAGGTAAAGACTACCTTAAAAACAAGGTAAAGACTACCTTAAAAACAAGGTAAAGACTACCTTAAAAACAAGGTAAAGACTACCTTAAAAACAAGGTAAAGACTACCTTAAAAACAAGGTAAAGACTACCTTAAAAACAAGGTAAAGACTACCTTAAAAACAAGGTAAAGACTACCTTAAAAACAAGGTAAAGACTACCTTAAAAACAAGGTAAAGACTACCTTAAAAACAAGGTAAAGACTACCTTAAAAACAAGGTAAAGACTACCTTAAAAACAAGGTAAAGACTACCTTAAAAACAAGGTAAAGACTACCTTAAAAACAAGGTAAAGACTACCTTAAAAACAAGGTAAAGACTACCTTAAAAACAAGGTAAAGACTACCTTAAAAACAAGGTAAAGACTACCTTAAAAACAAGGTAAAGACTACCTTAAAAACAAGGTAAAGACTACCTTAAAAACAAGGTAAAGACTACCTTAAAAACAAGGTAAAGACTACCTTAAAAACAAGGTAAAGACTACCTTAAAAACAAGGTAAAGACTACCTTAAAAACAAGGTAAAGACTACCTTAAAAACAAGGTAAAGACTACCTTAAAAACAAGGTAAAGACTACCTTAAAAACAAGGTAAAGACTACCTTAAAAACAAGGTAAAGACTACCTTAAAAACAAGGTAAAGACTACCTTAAAAACAAGGTAAAGACTACCTTAAAAACAAGGTAAAGACTACCTTAAAAACAAGGTAAAGACTACCTTAAAAACAAGGTAAAGACTACCTTAAAAACAAGGTAAAGACTACCTTAAAAACAAGGTAAAGACTACCTTAAAAACAAGGTAAAGACTACCTTAAAAACAAGGTAAAGACTACCTTAAAAACAAGGTAAAGACTACCTTAAAAACAAGGTAAAGACTACCTTAAAAACAAGGTAAAGACTACCTTAAAAACAAGGTAAAGACTACCTTAAAAACAAGGTAAAGACTACCTTAAAAACAAGGCAGAGGCTACTCTGAAAAAGACAACAAAGTAACGATATTGTCAGCAAGAAATTTCTTTAACGAACAAACAAAACTTGTAAAGAAGTTTAGCTTTTCACCTTCTGTCTCATGTGCCTAAAGTATTTTCAAGTTTCCACTTGTCTCAGTTTATACATAATTGCAAACGTTCTGTTTCATGTGCCTAAAGTATTTTAAATGTATCAACTTATGTCTCATTTAATTTGCCTAAAATGAATTTTTGCATTATCATCATGAAACATTTCCATTTATTTGGTTCTATAAAAGAATCATAATTGTAGACGTATCTCCTTCTGTGTCATGTTCCTACAGTATTTTAAAAGTATCACTGTCTGTCTCATGTACCCAGAGTATTTTAAATGTATAACCTTCTGTCTGATTTAATCTTAAGTACAATCTCGGTAAACTGAACTCATCTCCCTTACCTCACCACCCCAACCAGTACTTGGCCTTCATTGATATCTTCAACGTGACGCTTGCTCTCCCCGTACTCCTCTACCTCACCATCAACAGCCACACCGACAACTTCAACGAGGCGTGCATCTTTCTGTCGTACGTGGCACTCTGGACGGCGACCTGGTCTGGGCACGTCTTGATCCTGATAGCAGTTGACAGGTGGGCCACGTCTTGTTCATGATATCACGCAGTCTTGGGATTCTTTGGGTTTATAGCTTGGACTAATTGATTCTTGTTGACTGTTACACAGTGCTACATTCTTAAACGAATGCTCATAGCACATAAACACATCGAAAAACCAACAATAATGAGGGGTCAGATAAATGAAAAATATTATGTGCATATTATGTGTGTGCCTTTACGAAAACCACAAGAAACAATGCATTATGTATTTGGGGGTTACTTATTTACACTTAAAACAATTTTTATATGGCAACCTTTCATTTAAGAGAAATACCCTCTTTACAATCACCAAATAGACAGCTAGCTTTTTTAAGTGACGTTTCTCTAACAATTGCTTAAGTGCAGTTAAATGTATTTGTATTCTATTGACTGTAGACCCCTACAGCTATCAGGGTATCTGATTTCAATTCTTTAAAAAATTCCCTATGCATCGCTTTTGTGGTATCTTCATTTCCCTATACAACTTTTGTTATAAATTCATTGCCTTGACACATATTTTTGGATATATTCATTTTCCTATAACTTTTTTAATAAATTCATGCCTCTTGTGAATATGTTGGGATATCTTAATTTCCTAATACTGTTCGTGTGGTAGTTTTATTCCCAATTGTAAAAGTTATTTATTTCTTCATATCCCTTTGAATATATTTTGTTTTTACTTCTTCTGTTCATTTTATTTTTAATTTTTTATTCCCCTCCACAATATTTGTGATTTCTATATCCTCATTTTAAATATTTTGTCATATCTTTATCCACCCCCACCCGAGCAATGTTTTAGGTAATTTATTCCTGTTGACATGTATATGTTGGTGTGAAACAGTAGCTCAGCTTGTACACATTGGTGTAATGTATTTTTAAAAAATCTTCTACAATTAATTTAATCTTACACGTTCTTGGCCACAACTCTGTCCAGATACTTCAAACTCTGCTTGCTGCGCCGGACAGGCCTCGGCAAGCCTCTCATTAAGAATCTCTTCGCCCTCATCCTTCTGGTCGACACTTGCATCTTCATACCCGTAGCGTGGATCTTCGGCCGAGACACCGTATACATGCTCAACCACAACGTCCGCATCACCTACTGCTATATCCGAACTGAAAGCAAGCTAGGCAGCCTCGTCTTGCCATTCTTCACCTTGACATCCAGCAATACCGCAGCCACCTTGATCCTGTTCATTGTGCTCTATTCCTTGATCATCCGAAAACTGCGCGAGCTTTCCACAAACAACGAGAAGCTGAAGTCCGGGCGCGAGGACGACATGAGGGGTCGCGGTCAGCGAGTTGCGATGCAGAAGTCCTCGGTCGTGTTTATCGCCATCACAGCAGTGTACATCTTCAGCTACGTCCTCTACTACTCCACAGTCATCGTCAGCGTGATGGATCCACTAATCGAGGGCAGCATGGGGCCGAGCACGAAGGCTATTTTCGACCTGGCAAAATTCGGCCCGCTCATCAACCACGTGACGAACCCGTTAATATACGGGTACTCGTCGGCCCGGTTCCGGGGCGAGGTTTTGAAAATCATCACGTTTAAGAAGTTTGATCGAGATTTCTTTAAGCGCCGAACCGACCTAGGCGCCGTTGCCAGGGGGATCGAAAGCACTTAGAATGGGGGTTCTTAAATACAGGTGGTTCTTTTTGGGCATGGCTAATAAAGGGCTGATTCAAAACGGGGGTAGCGGATAGTTCAGAAAATCACGATTGAGATTTTAGACATTCAAAATGGTCGCCAAGATTTCAGTGACTTTTTAAAGTGCTAAAATCGGCTTTAGGCAACTGACTTTTTATAAACTAAAAATGGGAGCCTTGTTACCAAGTAATAGAACAACTTGGTGTTTAAAAGAGTTACGCCAAAATTCTAAACATGTTTTTTATTTGCTCTTTACAAACAAATTTGTGGAAATTCTTTTATAGAGATTCTGAATTAGTACGTGAAAAGTACATTACAGACATGGCGACATCACATAATTATCGTATCTTATCTGTTACATACGCTCCTTCTATACATAAGATTATTGAGTCCTACGCCTATCTATGGTTTGTGTCTATTCCTGCATTCTTTTTAGAGTTTTAAATGTTCATAAAGTGTTGGTTTTCCTGGTTTCTTCAGGCAACCAATTCCACGCCCGAATTACGGGCGGGAAGAACAATAATTTATTAATTTAAATTTAATCGTTAACTTTTGAAAAATTAACGATTAATTAATCGTTAATTTCGATTAAAGCTAAAAATTGCAATTTATGGTGTCATAAGTAACATTTATTAAAAAACTTGTCGAAAATCGAAATAACACTGGAATGTCTTTTTTATATGACATCTTTTAACGAACAACGCAAACAGGTGTGTTGACATTATTTGGTTTAAGTGATGAGCGGGTCTTATTGACAATATAACCAGCCGAGCTGAAAAATCGTTCACATAGCTTTAGATGGTCTCAGCTAAAGTTTCCGATACTGTGGTGGATGTTTGGTTTTCAGGGGATATGTAAGCGAAGTGTTAGAACCATGGTAACAATGTTCCCTTTAACCAGCGCGGCTGCGCAGATATTTGACCGACGCCACGCAGGAGTTTAGAATCACTGCGCAGCAAATTTTGTAAAATATTGCACAAAAAATGGACATGCAACTTTGCACACTAGTTTTTTTTTAACATTGCACACGGACCAACGAAGCTTAGACTTAGAGGGAACATTGCATGGTAGGTAAACGATTTCTCTCAATGGAAACAATAACCCTTATCAATGATCAACATTTTGAATATTCACGTCAGTCGATAGTTTAAAACCAAAATGTTCGTGTAATCGCCCAGAAATTAAGTTGATATTTATCGGACGAAATATTTTACTTTTTGACTTCCAGTACATTTATAAGTGGTGGGTCGATTAATCGTTAAAAAAATTTAATCGTTAAAATTTTTAACGATTAATCGAGAAATAAATAATTACGATCCGCAGCCTTAGTTTAAATAGTTAATAAACTACCCCGTTAGTCTTCACTTCACATCAAGTAAATATATCAAAATAAAAATATTTAAAAACAAACAATATCTCTTTATATCTTTTATTTCAAAGTATTGTGTATGATGGGTAAGGCACTCAGTCAAACAAAATAAACAAGTATCATTGAGCAAAAGACGTTTTCCGGTACAAAATGACAGTATAAATTATAATACAATATATAACTTATAATCTAAAGCTTAAAACTTGTAAAATGTAGGTCATCAACTAGATTTACAGCTTGGTAAAAAACATGGAAGATAATAAAACAAAGTCCTTGAATCAATTTGTTCTACATAATAAAACACATATTGGATGAGGATATGTTAACATTATGGGTTCCTTCCCCATCTGAAACTCTGTTTAGTTTTGAGAGCTAACTTGTTTCTAGTCCAATGCTAGAGTTATAATTTCAACCAGATATGTGTCAGTTATAACAATGTGACAGGAAACTTACTGGCCAAACAAATATTATGTATCAATGTTTCACCCAGCTAAATATTTCCCTGATTTAGAATTGGACTTCACCTCTTAATAGACTCGTAGGTCTAGAGCAGGGGTCTCCAAACGTTTCTGCCGGAGGGCCACATTAACTGTCAAACATCAGTTAATGGGGTAAACAGTTTTGGGGTAAACTATAGGTAAAAATAGTATATTTTTTGGAGATTAAAAGGTGCCCATGGGCCGGATGAGAGGGCCTCGGGGGCCGCATCTGGCCCGCGGGCCATAGTTTGGTGACCCCTGGTCTAGAGTCTTTTTCTTAACATCATTACATTGAACAGGATCAAAAGCAAGTACAAACCTGTAACATGAACAAAGAGCCTCCAATCATAAATAACAATTTAAAAAAAAACTGATGGCACATTATCTAGTCTGTAGTTTAAATTATTGCAATGTTTTATTTTTCATATTGTGGTTAAAATAATTGATAATGGGCATAGTACATTTACTGGGTCAGCTTTTCTAAAACTTGTGAGTTTGACAGACCAGAGAAACAATTTGAAATTTTATCAGTGCTCCAGATTTATTAGTTATGTTTTCCTTTGATTAGATCAAAAAATATTCTTGTTGGGCCAACTGGCAACATACAGCTTTGATCAGAGTCAATCTGAACACCACCTTTTGAGGGTCAATGAAGTAAAGAGGCACATAACTCTTAATTTTAAAAAAAAATACATGTGTAATATTTGATTTGATAAGTCATATTAAACTGGAGCAATTTTAAAACCAAACAAAAAACACTTTCTGCAAGGATTTCTTATACAGCAGACACCATTAAAATAATCTGTGGATGCTCTTTTTTGAGAAAATATTTTGGTGCTTGTATATTATTCCTTATACATCATAATCATTTTTTTTTAAATTAAACACATGATAAACTAATTAAATAATGTCTATCCCATCCATGTATTTTGTCCACCCTTATATCAATACATTCAACACTCACAGTGTTTTGTTATTGACATTTTTAAATAGTTCATATTTTGATTTGTTTAATTAATAATAATTTTAAATTTGCTACAAAATAATTCTTTTTTTTTAAAAATAATTCCAAAATAATTCTTTTTTTATATAATTAATTCAATTAAAATTCTGATGATTTCAATTATAGAAGAAAAAAATTAAGCCACCATATCAAAATGTAAACAACAGTACATATTGGAAGGATTTCTTGCTTTTATTAGTAATATCTATTGAACTTTATCACCAGCTCCCATAGTTGTTCAAAGTTATGACACCACATGAGTTGAAGTGCAAATCTCCCATCAGCTGTTTATTCTTTCTAAAAAAATCAGTACTCTTAAAAACTTTGCTATTACTTTATAAACCCAGCAGAGATAAAGAAGCATTGACCCAGAGACAAAGTGCTAAATTTAAAACTAAGCTGCTAATACACTTCAAATGTTTAACAAACTTTAACATAATCTCAAAGTAATACTAAATACATTCTTTTAATCTTCAAACCATGATAAATTCAAGGATTAGGGACAATATATTGAAAGATCTTGATTAAAAAAATATACATACATAAATAATTTAAACATCATAAATGATTTACATGAGATCGTTGCATGGAAATAACTCAATCCCAACACAAAAAAAGTTCACTAACAGATGCAACATCTAGAACATTTGTGTGATGCTTGTATGAGGTATGTTGTAGGGTAGGATTTCATAGATGGGGAGAATAACTAGTCTTGTGAGAAGATTTTTTCCTGACCCATCAAGGAAATAATAATAGTAATTCATTAATAAAACGGGAACACAGTTGATTTCTACTTGGCATATCATTGAGTGGCACAGCCTCCTTCTCCACACCTGCCAATCTATTCCACATAGGTGCTGATATAATGAGACAGGAAGTTTGTACAAAATCTAATCAAGGTCCAATTCAATATTTTCAAGTAACCTAAAAAAATAAAATGTTTTTCAAATCTCAATTATTTTTTAACCATGGTATAAAAACAAAGTCATTTTAATTTGTTTGATTCGTAGGAAAAAACAATCATATGACAAAAGCATTCTGTTTCTTTCACATAACTTGGGAAAACTCAGAAGCTAAGAGAGATAATCCCTTGCATATTCCATGGGAAAACAATATGGCAACAATTTCATGCGGGCGTTCGATAAGAGGTATTGTTGGTGCAGTAATTTGGTGTGCTGCTTTCTAAAATTACTTTAAAAATCGTGTGGTGATTAGCACTGTAAAAAAATATTATATACATACTTTGTGTACATTTCAGGAATATTTCGTATTTATCATATAAGGATATGTTACTTGGGCTTTTGAAAAAAAAATTTATAAAATACTTTGTGTACATTTAATAAAGTTTCATATTACGTATTTATCATACAAGGACAAGTTAGTTGGGCTTTTGAAAAAGGTGGGCGCCGTAGGCGCCCTTAAAAAAGGGGGCGCCGCAGGCGCCACGGCGCCGCAGCATAAACTAGTAATCCATATTTTAAGACAGGATAACATGCTGCTGAAATTATCTGCAGCTCTGGTAGATTTTACCTTAAATTTCAATCTTTTACTGAAGGAAAAGGCACTTTTTTTTTAGAAAAGCATATCCTGTGTAACAAAAAAGAAACACAATCAAATCTACAAGATTTGGTAATTATGATTTATAACAACAATTTCATGATGTACAAAGTTTTAAAAGCTTGAGAGCCCCAAGTACAAACTGTAGCTATTTTTAAATTTAATTACAAAGGTGGTCAATTCAACTTACTTAGGTAGTTACATTTTTGGGGGATTCACTAAGCAATTGTTTTTTTAGTTTTTAAATTATAATTCAAGATAAAAAAAAGTGGACATTTCTTAACATGAAAGTTTACAATAATATTATTTGACTGAACATATGAGTCTTTTTGAATAATGTATACAATCATTTCATGAGTATAAAATAAAATTTGGGTAACTTGTTGTTATACAATAAATATTGAACAGATACAAGAGGGGGAGTGTGCCAAAGAAGATAACAAAGAACCTGGCTCTCTAGAGAATTTCCCTGAAATGCTTTCAAACTAATTATTCCTAAAAATGTTGCTATAAAGCCAGTACAGTTTGCGCATTAAATAAATATGTAAAAACATGTTAAAAACAACTATGTGTTTATATATATATATATATATATATTTCTGTAACACACAAGACCAAAAAACAGTTTCATAAAAAAATTAAAATGTTATAAAATTAAATGGAAATCAAACTTTGAACAAGTTCATATTTTAAAAAGCTGGACTATTACTTAGGTTGAACACATGACTATCAAAGTTTATAAATTTAAAATATAACAGATTATTAATCACTTTGAAATAAGATATAATGGTTGAATTTTTAACAAATTTACTGAAAAACTCACATTTCTTACAATACATAGATTTGAATATAAATAACATGAATTGGGAATAAATAATGTATCAAATTTGAATACTGCACTTGTATGTCAGCAGTGACTAGCTATTATTGCATGCGAGCAAATATCCAAATATCAAACTGCACAACACTGGAAGCAATGATTTAAAAAAATTAATATTTAAATGCTGAATTTAAATTGTCTTTTTATTTAAACAAAAAATACTGAAGAAATATTGCTCCTAAAAAGTTCATTTGTAACATTTATTACCAATAGATTTTAGGAGGTTGCACAAAAGTTGTTTTAAAGCTGTTACCCTGTTTCCCGTAATTATTTATCTGGTCAATTCAGGGAGTATTGTCTATAGAGCCAATTATTTGGCATCAGCCACAGATATACAGCATATCTCTTTCCCAAGCTCTGGTATTATACATTGCAAAACAAAAAAATAAAATCAACAGATTATGTTGAAACATTTGATAGTCTATAATTGTGTTACAAAGAATAATGAGAAAAGTTTTTATTACAAATAATATATCAAATGTACATTTTATTATTCTTGTTCCTTTTTGAAGTATAACCGTTCATATTTCATAAACGAAAAAGAACCTGAAAAGATGCTCCATTACATTGTATGATTTTCCAAGTTGGACGACACATTTGTTGTTGATACTAAGACAAAAAGAACTTAGGGAAAAAAATCTATACAAAGCTATAAATAGCTTTTCTTCAATAAATATGACTTATAATGTTTATCATTTTTTTAAAACTGAATGAAACTCTCTTTTAAAGCATAAAAAAACATGTTTAGATTAAAAATAAACAATGCCCGGGATAAAAAAAACTTATGCAAACATGACTGAATCTTTCCCTGATTACACAGAATAACAAAAACATTGCTTCCAATTCAAATAACTTAATATGCAACAATAGAATGATAAATCTTTTGATACTAATACAGTGAAATAGAAAATAAACAGTGGCATATGTGGAAAAATGTCAGTATGAAGTTGGTATGTATTTCTATTTGAGATACACCGCTTGTTTTTACCTGTAAAAAGTACAATCTAGTTTTCTTTATTATCACTCACTATAATTAAATTTGTATCCATCTAAGTGGTAAAACGCTTTGTTCAGCTCGTGTGATCATATCTGTTTTTTTGTTGTTGTTTTTTTACAATATCTCAATTTTTTTGGTGATGCTTTCAGGACAAACTCTGAATTACAACAAGCTCTCTTTCTCTACCCCTCTCTTTTTTAAATGCATTAAATAGTCTGCTATTTGAAATAACTATCATGTGTTAACAAAAGATTAAACTTGATATATTTAATTCTTATTCATTAAATTTAATTTTTATTTAATAAATGGTAATTTAAACAGTAAAATATTTAGTAGTAATTTAATTTTAAAAAATTGTGTACAAGATTATATTGATGACTTCTTAAAAAATTCTCTTCAAACAAGCAAATATTATTTTTTAAACGATGTTTTATGTAATGTAAAGAGAATTATTTTTATTAAAAAGATCTTTTATGTATCCTAATATCCTGCACATAGTTTGGTATCATTGGGGTGGGAGGTTGTGTCTTCAAATCATGTTTTGAGAAGAAAAAAATGCTTATACAATAATTTATGTATAATTCTTTGCTTGAATTCCATTCAGTATTGTAGTCTTTTAACATTAACATAAATACTGGGATTGTATCATTTTACTCTAGGCTGAACACAGATTTTGTCAAAACTACAGTCATAATATGAAACCACTGACCTTGCACCTTATTTTAATATTTAATATTTGTTCTGAAAATGCATGTGTCACCACCGGGCTATTCAAATGAACTCTCCACAAAGAAAAATTATTTTCTTCAGACGATTTTTGGAGATTTTTTAAAAGAATCAACATCAGTGGGTCAAAGTGAATTTCACATCCTTAGCTGTAACATCCCCATTGTCCAGATCCACATCACAGTACAGCTGGGTATAGACTGGACAATGGTCACTCACCACACCGCCCCAAGTCCAGCCGTTGGGGATCCAGAGGCTAGTAAGTCCATCTCTGACAACACCACTGACTCCTAGAATTAAGGGCGATAATATTAGAATTACATACAAAGAAACGAATGAGGAAGTAAAAGTTATTTTAGCTTATAATCAATTCAAGATCATCCATCTTTTCTTTGAGCCAGTTTTCCCAGTATTCACCATAAATATTTTCATCAAGTTCCAGTCAATCCAGCCTGGCCCCTGAAATAGTTGGCTTGGTACCAGACACCTGACACAGCCAAGGACCCCAGGGAGGCAAGAGAGTCCTAAACACTGAAAGTGTCATCTTGCACTGCCCAGGAGGGGTGCAAGTTGCCACAGGTACTACCTGAATTTTTCAGAGCTTAAGCTTGAGCTCAAAATAATAGTAAGTTGAAAATAATGCAGTATGACCATTCCTTTTTGCAATCAGGAAATGGACAGAATTCAACACACACAAAAATGATAAGATTTATGGTAAATACAGTCGAAACCGGTTGTCGACGGCGTTGGGGCATGAAAAATGGCATCGAGATAACCGATGATCGAGTTAAAACGAAAACCAATATGGCGGCAAAATATTAACATGCGCTTGAAATTTATTTATATACCTGTTGTGTGTTAATTAGTGATGGGACAATTAATCAGAATCGTATCGGAATATACGAAATATCAATATAATGTTAAATTATGTGATATATTATATTATGCAAAATGGAACATCCTTGCGAGTATGATTTATGTAAATGAATTAGTGACTCGGCTCTGACTGAGGCTCTAGTTCTAGTTCATTTGATTGTTCGTCATTGAACTTTATTATTTCATGCTATTTACTACTATTACTAATGATGTAATTATAATTAAAGTCATAATCTTAGTGTAAGTTTATTACTTATAAATACCAAGGCATTTATTTGTATAAGGACCAAGGAAAACAATCAATATTCAAATAAATATATTTGTTAATAATTGACTACTATTATAGGTACTTCGACAACCTGCGCACGCCGATCATTTTCGGGGTCCAAAAATCGGCTATTTCCGATCGACCTGGTCCATTCCGGTAGGCCACAGGGTCAATCGGTAATCTCGTTTCCATTGTCCATATAAGATGGGAACAATAGGTATTCAAGTGCCATTTTCGTTAATTCGAGGACGGCTCCCATTCTGACCGTGCTTTCATAATCAGATACTTAGCGCTTAGACATTTATGCTAGGACTAGTGTTTACCGTAGTTACGACTATCCAGTGGCGTAGCTAGAACTTTTGCCGCCCGGGGCGGTCTCCAATGTGGCGCCCTTTTAAGGGACTGTCCATAAATGACGTCACGCACCTGGGGCGGGAAGGGGAGTGATACACTTGTGACGATGTGTGACGAGGGGGTGTGTTTGAGAAATGTGACGTCACGTCAAAATGCGCAACTTTAAATAAAATTTCCACTTAAATATTGATTACTGACACTTTAATTAAAGACGTTTACATAAAACGCGTGTTACGATATTAGAGTGCAGCCTTGCACAAAAAACATACTTAAATGACAACAATTTGATTTGAAACATGCTTATTTTCAAATAGAAAATACGGCTTTTATGGTGGTCAAAACTTTATGACGTCATATTGAAGAAGGGGTTTAAGTTTTTGCGACGATGTGTGACGAGAGCGGAGGGGGTGAAAATCAGCCAAAACTGTGTGGGGAACATGTTTACCATTGCATGCCATATTTATGTAAGCAGTAATAAAAGAGGCCGAATAAGATGATATACCTATAAATACACATTTATAAAAAGACACTATACATTTTTTAAAGGCCACAAGAAAGTTACTGAGGTCTCAGGTCCCCCCCTCCCCCATGAGACAAAACATATTCCAAATTTACACCCAAAAAAACCATTATCAATTACTATCTTTTATTTTATATTTATAAATAAATTATTTTATGTATGTAATTATATTTATACATTTACTTTCTTAAATTTCATAACAAAAAATCGTGTATTACACTATCATAATTTAAATTATTTGTAATATCTTGTTCTATGGACAATATTGCAAGATTTTGTTGTCTTAAATCGCTCATTGTGAAACGAAGATAATTTTTTGTCAACTTCAGTTTGGAGAAGCTACTTCACAACTAGCGACACTGATAGCAATTGTTGAAAAAATTAATAGCAAAATTACAATGTTGGGTACGGAATTTTCCAATCAATACTGTTAAATATATTTTAATAGATCAAGGGGACCTTTCCCCCCGTTTTTCTAACATAATGCCTCTTCTTGTAGTGTAGGTACACCCATAGAAATCTGGATCCTTTTTCTTTCAATATTGAACTGTTCTTTATCAATGTCAATCAAATAATTTATTGATGTTCAAATGGTTCATTTAGTAAGTTACATGGTGTTATATACGAATATTTTCTTGCAAGGACTTGCAACTCATCAAAGCGTTCTTTTATTTTCTTTTATAATTCCATCCACGGATAAAAACATTTCCCGTTGTACTTCTCGTTCTAAAGATAGAACCACGTCTTCTTAATTTTCCCCTCTCATGTTATTTACTCCTTCTAGCTCAGCGTTCAGTTGATATCTACAACTCTTCACAAATTGTTTGGCTGATATAAAAGTAACAGCGTTCTGTATTAACACATCTCTTTGTTCCATGAAATGGGTTTGCACTTAATTTAAATAATGACAGGTTCCCATAAATTGAGATAACATAGAAAAGAAAAAGATTGCATTGAATTGAGTAGAATTCCAGCTTATGATCTCGTTTTACTAGTTACTTCCCCAGATGTCAATTTTTCCAAGACGCTTGAAATTTTAAAGTATGTCTTTTTCGAAATTATTTATGCATATTGACGTGTTTATTAACTGAGAAATTTGAATGTTTTCATGTTCTTGGCATAAATCTTAATTTTTTTCCATAAAATAGACGAATAATATTATTGACACATTACTTTAATTGGATAGGCGTAACATTAATTTTAATGAATAACCGTATTTTAATGAAAAACACAAATTTAATTAAATAAAAACAAAATAAATTTAATTATTAATAGCGTACCTCACAATAATTTTCTGAAAACTCAAACAGTAATATAAATTACTACTTGCAAGGTAAACACATTTGAAACACCATGAATTGTAGGTACTTGTTCGTGTTCGCGCATCATTCTGCGAATGTCGAAATTCCACACAAAAACCATCGTGGCGATATTAATAGCACATATTATTGGGGCCCAGCGTCGATGTGTTTTTTTTGTGGGTAGCTTTCTTATAAAAGCGTCATCTGGTTGTATACCGCTTAATTTTCCAAACAAATCTATACATTTTTTGAGTGATTTTAAATTTTTAATGGTTTTGCGTTTGTTATAACATCCACTATGTAATCAAACAAATGTTGTGGGAATCCGTTAATTAAGACTAGAAATTACGAATATATTTGTTTCATCTTGTCTTTCCCCCTTCAAAAAAACGGGTGGTTGTCGGAATAGGTTGCACTTTTCAAATGCCCACAAATGCCACCCCTAAATGTGTGCCGCCCGGGGCGGACCGCACCCACAGCCCCCCTCTAGCTACGCCACTGCGACTATCGAACGACCGCTTACACTCATCTTTAAAAATGTTTAGGCTTATTTATTTAAGTTTTAAGTCTTCGGAATTTAAATAATTTATTCAGCTGCAAAACTAAGTGTAAAGAAATATTTTTTTGCAAAACAATTGCACCTAGAATATCGTTTTTAGTGAGATCAGAGTATCAAAATACATTGTTGTAATGAATCTTTCAGAAATGTTTGACCTGAATCTAAAAATAGCCCAATGACCGAATGAGTTATGACGTTTTCCGGTCTTAGAAATGACAAAGTCTATATGACTCATGACAAAGCGAACTCTTCTCTATAAAAACGTACACAAATAAATTAGGAACTCCTTTTGATTTTAAACTTTTGAACCTTCAACTTTGACACATTTTAATTAATTCTAACCAATAGTTAAATGGCTTTTGCACACGACCACTTCTTATGAATGAAACAATGAGAACAAAGCAGTAGTAATTAGTCAAAATGAGGTTGAAGAATGAATGGTTGCCAATGACAACAAGTCTGCACACGGTACATTTTGTTATTCCATACGATCCCCTCAGCTTACAATGGACTTAGAGTGGGGGTGGGTAAACTGTCTGGTTTTTTTTGCTGTTATTTGTTTGATGAAGCTATCGGCATGCTATAAAAATGTACATACATGTTTGCTAACAACAAAAGGTATATGTGCACCAACTAACAGCAGAAATTTACAAATTTAAAATAAAAACCAACATTTTATTATATTCTCCAATATTGCAAATACAAAATTCGCGAGTCATTTCACTCTGACACAGCTCTGAAAAGTATCTGAACACAAGCGCGCTGTGACGTCACCAGCACACCTTGCAAGGCTGAAACTTTTTGCGTGGCCTTGTTGGTTATAAAATAACTAAGAATTTCAAAAGCTGGTGATTGCCATAGTACCAGAAGCAACACAGCGCTGAGAGCTAAAAGCAAGCGGGCTGTGACGTCACCAGCAAACCCTGGTGAGGCAGAAAATTGGTCCCTTCCCTTGGTTATAAAAAAATCATAGCTAACATTTTCAAAAGCTGGCGATTGGTCATGGGGATCGAGATAACCAACGTTAAGTGGCAAATTTGACCCTTTTTTGTGCTCGTGTTATGAGGTTTCGGTGACTTAAAAAATAGAATTAAGCGACGAGAAAATGCTAAGACAAAGAGAGAATTTGGCGGTTCCAATAAAAAATGTCGACATAATGGGGTGGGCAAGTTAACCGAGCTCGAGTTAAGTGGGTTCGACTGTAGATCTTTTTCTAATGAAAAGCTATAAGAACCTGTTCTGATCACAAGCAACAGCCCGTATAATGTGTTGAGGATCTGTTACAGCCTCTAAGCACCAGATACAACCTTGGATTCACCAAATTGAATTATGAATACTCAGTGCTTTTTTTGTTGTAAAAAAATAGGTGCCGGTACTCAGTGATGGATTGCCTCACTTTTAACTACCAGTTCGCACTGTGATGTAAGCTAAATCACAACTGCAAAGATACTAAATGTCAATTTTAACAAATTAATAATATAATAAAATAATAATAAACGTTACAATACAAGAAAAGTAATAATTTCTTCCCACTTTGAAAAAGGTGCCGGTAATCCGTACCGGTGCGTACAGTCACAAAAAACGCACTGTGAATACTCACCTGTATATACCTGTGTGTCTGTATTAATCCAAATGTTGTCGTAGTTCTTGCTGCCTGCCGGGTTCTTGTTGCTGATGTTAGTGAAAGTTTCAGCAGAGATACAAGGCTTATAGCCTTCTGCATACATCTTATCAAAGGCTGGCATGAGAAAAAGGCACAGAAATAGGTTTGATCAATTTTCATGAGGCTAATCAAAAATAAAGATGGTTTAATAAAAAATGATTTATTTAATTTTAATTATTCAAATGGGCTCAGCTGACACAAACTAATATATAATCATCAATAATTTAATATATTTAAAAAATATTTATTTTAAAATTATATAATTTTCCATTTTGCGAAGTATGGATAGGCTTTTTTTTCTTTATTAATAATAATAATAATAATAAATTGATTATTTATATAGCGTTGTATCCCAGTAAGGAACTGGGCTCACAGCGCTTTACATGAAAGAAATAACATACTTATAAGTATTAAATTAACATTCATATCACAACAAACACACACAATTACAATACATTATACATAAGCTACGTTAATCATTTACAAGAAATGTTGTTTCATCAATTTTAAAAATAAATTTTGAAAAGATGTGTCTTAAGTGCAGTCTTGAAGGACTTGGTTGTTTGAATACCACGTATGTGTAATGGTAGAGAATTCCATTGTTTGGCTGCACAAAAAGAGAACGACCTTTCACCAAACGTTTTGGTGCGTGTCGTAGGAACAGAGAGAACGCGTGTGTCTGCAGAAGATCTTAGCTTGCGAGTGGGTGAGTAGACCGACAAAAGTTCAGTAAGATACGATGGGCATGAGTCCGAAAAGAAATTGTGACAGAGAACGGCCAGTTTGTAATCAATACGGGCTTGTATAGGCAGCCAATGAAGTGAGCGAAGAAGTGGAGTAACATGGTCATGTTTTTTTGCCTTGAGCACCAGTCTGGCAGCTGAATTTTGAACTTTCTGTAGTCTTTCAATGCAATGTTTTGGCACACCTGACAGAAGAGAATTGCAGTAATCCATACGAGCCAGTACAAGAGCACAGACTAGTGTTATTAAATTAAACAACCCCGTAAAAACAAAGTTTTTGACTTAAATCCCTTATATATGAGACAGAACTCAAAGTATTGATTTTGTGCAAACGCAACATTTACAGACTGAAACTGAGTGAACTCCCCCTGGTGTTAAACACGAGATGTGGTCATCGATGGGTGGTGTGAACTCAAGTGACCCGTAAAATGTACACAATAGCGACCGCTACATTTAGTTTTATAGAGATAAAACTAAAAATGCATTAATTTAATTACGCATGTTCGATCGATCTGAAATTTTGATACAATGCTTAGGTGACACGAGTCTATGTGCAAAATTTCAGCTCGATAGCATTACGGGAAGTGTGTCATTTTTTACTTTTGTTTTTCCGCCCGCCGCCTGCCCGACGACGAACGACAGACAATACTCATAGTTCCAGAATTTATTTTTTTGAAATAATAAGAGTCATATAACTATTTCATTTATCCTGAATTTCTATTAACCTTGTCAAATACAACATTTCAAAAGAAGACAAAGATTGCTCTCTTACCATTAGCATCTGGTGCTAAGTTGAAGTCTCCCACAATGATGATATCTTTTTCGTCTGAAGATTAGAAGAGATTATCTTTATCTTGAAATGCTGATTATTGACCATTTCTAAGAATACAAACTTCCCCAACCCCCATTCTGTAACTAATAGAGTTTACCAAGTTAATTCCATTCTCTTGAGAAACCATGAAAGAAACTTTTTTTTTCAATTTTTTTTTCCTTCACACAGAAACAATGCAAACCAGATAAATCTCAAACCTTTCAGAGTTTGCTCGATAGCCTCCATGACATTACTGATGATATCAGCTTCTTTTTCTGTTTTACTTTTGTCTTCATCAGCCAACCCTGTTGCCTTCAGGTGCACACTGACTATCACACAATCAAACTTGCCATCCACCTGGGAAAGAAAGTGTGCAGAAATTTTGTTTAATCTCTTTTAAGCCTATAAAGTATACTTCAATAATAATTACGTTTAAGTAATTTAATCTGAATCTCATTTTAAAATAACTACAAGTTTTTCTTTAAAATGTTTTAGTCTTACTTTAGTATTCAATAATTATTGCTCCATATAACTATGCATTTTAAAATAGCAATTGTTTAGCTCACACTATTTACAAAGTCTGATACCTTAAATATGCCAAGATAAGGCATTCGAGTGAAAGGCTTTGGCTGCTCTGGGGCCTTCTCCAACAAAGAGGACTTCACAAGCTCAATCCCCTGGGATTTATCGTACAGGAAACCATTGTACTCCATGCTCTTATATGACAAAACACAAAATAATTAACTTCAAATTAATAAGTTGTTAGATTTTTTTTTAACTAAATGATGATGCAGAATTTATTAGTAGCATATATAAGTTCTGATTACTAAACTGTCTGAAGATATCTTAATTGACCAAATAAAACATTAAAAGTTAACAGCAATTCTAGGTTATTCATCATCCTTTACAGTAGTAAATGACAGAATTATATTTTTAAAGATAGTATTTACTTTTCAAAAAGAAATAACATCTATTTTTTACAAATACTTAACATGCACCTGGTACATTCTTCCAGTTGCCTCTGAAACTTCATAAGTCCACTGCCCTCTTTTCCCATACCATTTCTTTACATTTGGAAGAGTTGGTGAATTAAGCTCTTGGCAAATCTTATGCAGAGAGAGTGCAAAAGAGTATATTTTTATAATGCAGAATTATGTTTTTCTTTGTACTTTTAGACAATGCATTCGTTAAAATAATACAGTACTGGTATGATATGGTATGGCATCTGTCCGTCCTCAAGAGGCAATGGCGTTGACTCCTGTTCCTCTTCCCCCACATTTCATGGAGGAGATGGAAAAAAGGAGGCCACGATAGCCTAGGCAATATACTCAAGCTTCATTTAACTCCCACACATTATACTTATAGAGACATGAAGAGATTTTTTAACATATAAAAGGTCTTATTAAAGCATCTTAAAAAGTTATGATTCTCTCATTGTATTAAAACATAATTTTCATAAAACTGACTTGTGTTGTCTTTTCTAGACAATTATTATTAGCACCATCTACTTACTTCTTTCAAGGCTTTTTTGTCAGCAAGCTCCTGGATGGCTACAACACCAAAACTGTTTAAAAAATTAAAATAAAGAATTGGAAACCCATTTTTTCTTTGAAACAAAACTGTAAATGTTTACAAAGGACAATTAGTTGTAAGGCAGGGGTGAGCAAACTACAGCCCGTGGGCCGCATGTGGCCCATCAGAGTGTTTTATGCAGCTCGTAGGCATGTACATATTTGGATCTTGTGTCGATGTTAATTTAACTTTGTTTAGAATTTTCACTATATTTTTTAAATTTTATTCCGAGTATTTGATTTGAATCTAGGGATACTAAATTGGTTTTATGGCTCTAGAATGGATTAGTGATCATTTCCAAACTTAAGGACTTTGCTTCCAAACTTTTGTCACTTTTTGGGTCCACATACATCTGTGAACAAGCTTTTTCTTGTATGAAAATAAAGATCGACATTGATTGACTGCAATTTGAATGCATTTATGAGAATCACAAGAAGTAAACTGGTTCCCCCTTATAACAATAAATTTTTTAATGTGGCCCCCCGTAGAAAATTTTTTCCCACCCCTGTTGTAAGGGATTATTGTGATATAATACATGTCATGCATCATCAGTAGACACAAAAGACATTTTGTATTTTCTATAAATACCTTTTAAAGAAATTTTTCAAACATAAAATTTAAATCAAGACTCCAAGTCCTTATTCATGACCAATTCTCTCGTCCGCTTAGCTCTATAGAGGCCACCCCTTCTCGACGGCCATCTTTCTGATAAATTTAATCCTCCTTATCAGGTCTAAATGAAAATCCTCCAGGTTATTCTACATTTCAATTCTATGGTGTTAATTAGGTCAAAGTGAAGTTCACAAATCAGAGCTTGATGCAAGAAATGTAGCACAAATATCCAGAATGAAATAGAGCTGAATTATTCTTAAATCATGACTAAAACTGATTCATCTCTATGAAAGTCTGAATCAAACCAAATTTTCTTTTTTTTTCTTCTGCAAGTGTTTGCTCTCATTATTTTTGTTAAAATTTATGTGATGGATAATAGTGCTCCAGTAGATGTGAAATATACAAAGAATTGAAGCTACTTCATTATTTATTCAAAGCATTATTAATATATCAGTGCTCACATCTACAGCTTATGTGGGAAATGTTTTCAAAGTCCGCTAATTGAAAGAATATGAACTTTCATGCAACAGCCTTTAGATATTGAAACATACTTAGTCCAATGAAATGTCTTTCTTTCATAGCATTTTTTTTTAGTCCCATAACCTCGTTTTTTTCGTGGTCGTAGAGGATTATAATGTTTCCATTAGAACATTCTCGGGCTTGGTAGACCCTGGCGGCGCCCATCCCTCTCCAGGTCAGCGGAGGACTTTCTTAGCGTTAGTCAATCATCAACATTTTTATAGTGGCTTTATCGTGGGCTCGATCCCACGCCCCTCAGCTTGTGCGGCGAGCGCATTATTGACTTCGCTATCCAGCATTCTTAGATGTGCTCATATCAATAGCAAATATGAAATGGTCAATGAAAAGTTGTACATGTTGGTCCTCAGCACTTTATCTTTGTGCTGTTCTTTGGCTTAATTTTAAATCAGCTACCCTCTTGTAAGCATTCACATTAGACCTCCTGATGCATGGAACCAAGTTTCTGATGATTTCTTGTTACATCACTTTGTATAATCCAGCATCCAAGCCTCCCACCTTTTCCATGTGGAGAATTCTGGTCATGCATACATTTTCAAAAATATTTCACATACAATATCATCTTCAATTCACAATATTTAAAAGTTATACCCAGCTGACTGCTCTAACAAAGAATCTGGCAGGGCTATTAGCACAAAATTCTTTGGACATTCCATCTTAAAATTTGATATAAACTTTTTCTTAGAAAGTGATTTTCTAAACTGACATTTGACATAATGGCTAAACGTTATTTAAATCATTATCAGCTACAATTATCATAAACCTCAAGACATTCAATTTAAATGCATTATGCACAAACACTTCATTACACACTTTACATAAATGATGGTGTAGATGGAGGAGGCTACAGACAGAAGAGCTAGGAGAAAGGACAAAACATAGGAAAGCACAGAACTCATGTGCAAAAGCTGTGGAAAAGACTGTCACTCAAGGATAGGACTGCTCAGCCACACGAGGAAATGCAACCCAACCCAAAGGTGATGCACCGTCGTCTCTCAAGACGGCAGATACCAATGATGGTGTAGAATAAAAATGGGAAAACTGTTCCAGTTCCAGCCTGCCTAAGTATAAAACATGAAGTAATAAAAATGAAAGCAAAAACAATTTTTAATAGGACAAAATTTAGAATGGCAGATTTAAACAGTCATACACTATTCCTCTTTAAGTGTGGAGGTTAAATATTATGGAGTTGGCAACATAGTGCCACTTGAATGTATGTCTTGTCAATTAAATTTTAGGAAATGGGAAGTTCAAGCCTACTAGTCACCAATGTGTGGAGGCTAATCTCTTGTGTATTATAAAATCTGTGATCCTCTGGCTGCAGTGTTGTCTCTGTCAGATACCATGTTGCTTTTCTGTCAAAGGCATCATATTTCAATTTCTTTAAGTAAGCATTTGACTTTCTCTCTTTCTTAACATCTTTCCACATTTGAGGAGTTTTAGAGAAGTAAAGTATGTGTGTGGGAAGCATATTATTATGTTGGAGATAGAAATAGAAATAAATAAACTTAGGAATTGTGTTTGGCTTTGTGGTGGAAGCAAAAGCCATCACAGTCTCACATCAAATCAAATATCAGCTTCTGAAAATTGTCTGAGCTGTAACTAAAAACTGCTGCGCAGCATCTGTCAGATAGCTGTGCTGTGAGGCAGCTTAAAGGGAACATTGAAGCAAAAACTCTTTTTTTTCTCAACATATTTAAATTGTTAAATTAAGGTGGCTTCTGCTTAGAATGTAATTAGTGGAATTATTTAAATTACTATATCAATTTTCTCCAAAACTTCAAGCCATTAAATAAGTAGACTTAAATTTAATTTATTCTTAATAAACTTCTAAGTATTATAAATTTAACATGTTTTAAAATTTCTATGCAAAATTACTTACCCATTTTCTAAAATAGTCATGCAAATTACATCTTTTACACCAGGGTTGCTAGCCTTCTCTATTGAAAACTTCTCCAAATTCCAAGATGCAATTCTAACAACATTCCTGTTGTTATGCTTCAAAGTGATCTTTTCCACTTTTGGCCGCTCTGGTACTTTGGCCAGTGGACCTAGTATCTCCAATAAATTTTCCAATGAAGCTGATGATCTCATTATGTAGTCTTGTTCACCGTTCCCGATGCTTCTTTCTGGAATTTTGCCATTTGAAAAACTTTGATGTTGGATGCTGCCTGGGGCTGCAGTTTGTTTAGGGGTTTCCGCTACAGTTAAATAAGGCTGGATTGTCTCTAAATTCACAGGTCCTATATCTTTTATTCTCAAAAGATCATCCAGAGATTTGAATTTCCCATGTTTTTCTCGATAAGCAACAATGCTTTTAGCCATGGTCATACCTATTCCTTTGACTTTCATCAAGGTAAACACATTGTCTGAATTTACACTCACAATCAAGTCTGAATGACAAGAGCCATTAGTTAATGCAGAAGGTTCATCCAGTCCTTCCCTGCTGGTATTATTGAGAGTAAATGCTAGTGGGACAACATAGATGTCACCCTGTATCATTTTCAGCTTGGCAGCACCAACACCAGACGCTAGTGCTACATCTTCAACACATCTGAACCCTCCAATGTGATTCCTATAGTCTATTATATTTTTAGCAATGGACCTGTTTATGCCTGGAAGAGTCATAAGCTCTTCCTCAGTAGCTGTGTTAATGTTTACTAAATTTTTTTCATGTTTGTTTGAATCATCAATCACAGACAAGTTAAAGGCAGCACTAAGATTTCTATTGTGGCCTTTCTTTTTTGGAGTGCTAGTGCTAGTACTCACATCCATGTCACTGTTTAGGTGGCGGGGAATACAGCAACTATTCAAGCCACCCATTGTGTCTTCGTTATTTTATTGAAAATAACAAGATATTATCACTCCCAAATATGTCTCTGAAAAGAAATAAAAAATATTTTGTATGACTACAACATCAAATTGCATACCAAATGAATGAGAAGTGGATAATAAAAAAGGATGGAAAGGGAGAAAAGAAATTTTTTTAAATTGTTTTTATTTTTAATATGATTGGTCCCTTATGTATTAGCCACATCCTCTTAAAAGGAAAAGAAAAAATAGGACGAGGAGGACATACTGGTCAGAGCAGTCAGATTGAGATTTATTTTGGATCCAAAAAAAAGGCTACTAGCCTGTCAGGCTAGTGACTGTCTGTCTCTCTTATTCAAATTGCTATTACTATTGTGTCAAAATGGTAAACTACAAAATATAAATATAGCAATAGTATAGTGTATACACATAATTTATTAATTTTTTTAAATCAAGAAAAGAAAACCCCTGAAAGCAGTAATAGCTGAAATACAACTCAACATATAATATTAATAATAATGCATTTAAAAATCGAAGTGATTATTCGCACGGTTTTGCCCGTGCGGATAATGCTGATATTATCCGCACGGGTCGTCTGCGCATGCGTCTTACTTATAGTGGCTGGTCACGATGAAAAAAAAACGCGCCCGATGTAGACAAAATAATGGCCGATATCACTCGATTTAGACTAAAATGTGTAATTTATATGCTAATACTTTTTAAATTTCATGATTACTGAAATTTTTAAGTATCATTGCCATAAAAATTGATTAGTGTGCATTTAATGATAATGAGTTATAATTTTTAAATAACAAATAATTTCATCAGCTTCTCCAGTTGAGTGGTTAATCTAGCTTAGTTCAATTTATCATTATGCTACGCGGATCGAATCCTAGGACGGTCTTACTTTTTTTTTGTGGGGTGTTTTAAAACCACAGTGAGGATGTTTGCAAACACACAAGCAGGCTCTTTCCCAGAAACATTTTATTTTTCCCCCACCCATGCCTGTCTTATCTATTCTGTTACTAACAGTCACTGTTAGTGTTACAGACTCTCACTTTAAAATTTTTATGCTATACCGGCTATACCATTGTATCGTCTTTAGTTTTTTCATGCTTTAAATTAAATTAACTTAATGGATTTATGTTGACCACAGGTACAATGCTAGTTTAGGGGAGAATAATACTTATTATTTTTCATTACAGAGTCTCGTCCAATTAAATATTATGTATGACATGAAAGTTAATAAAAAGTTACTTCATAATTATACAGAATAAAACTACAAAGTTGATTGCACTGGAACAGTTAATAATAGTATAGTTTTATATCAGCTAAATCCGTAGTATTACTAATTAATGATTAATCATTAACAAACTATTTGCAGGTCCGCTCAGATTGCTAAAATGGATACATATATAAGATTCCAGACACTCGAAAGACGGTTAAAATGACAATTGAATTAGTTCGACATTATTCTCCCAGTCAAAATTTTAAAGTGAGAGTCAGTAACAGTGACTGTTAGTATTATTTGTTAATTTTTATTAACATTTTTATATGCAAAACCCAAGTCCAAGGCCTTTAGATATCGTTTGGCATCATTCTCACGGTCAAAACCGTGTGGCAGTGCGAATAACACTAGGCATTATCCGCACGGTTTACCGTGCGGATAATGTTGGACATTATTCGCACGGCCAAAACCGTGCGAATAACGCTTACCTTTAAAAATTTTAATTTAAAACGTAAGGCGTAAGTTCTCATGAGAAAATTAAATTGTGTTGTGAAATATTATACGTGTAAAATCTGCAGGATTACCTTACATTACAAATGGTCACTTCACTTCAACCATTCGACAATGTTAATACATTAAATTTGATTACTATATAAATATTATATACTAATACTAATAGACTATTATTAAGTAATAGTTATTTTTATACAATATAATACAGCACATAATTAAAATTACTAATTGTAAAAAATTATTTAAATTAAAATCATGTGTAAAAAAATCGGAATCTTATCTATTTAATTATCTCATTTCATTGATAAAGCCTACAGATATAAC
The DNA here is from genome assembly GCA_944989445.1 of Ampullaceana balthica. NCBI lineage: Eukaryota > Metazoa > Mollusca > Gastropoda > Lymnaeidae > Ampullaceana > Ampullaceana balthica. The sequence goes on along the minus strand of CALYLW010001005.1, from coordinate 5,685 downwards.
TAGATATTAAAACTCGACTTACACTGGGCTTTAATTAAAAGGGTTGAAGTTTGTAATTCAAGGGAGGAAATGGTTATTTATGGAATCGACCAAACAAAATAGTAACCATAAACAAAGGGGCAGACTACTCCACTCTATCTGTGCGGTGTTTATCTCCAATGTATGATCGGTGTTAGAAATTTAATTGATTCCCAATATAATTGAACACAAATATTATTATTAATTTTTATTTATATTTTTAAACTATAACTTAATAATGTTATATTTTTATCCTAAAATTGACATGAAATTCTTTGTAAATTTGAAGATTGAATTTATTGAATATACTTTTTAAAAGTCGTTTGTCCCGAGTCAATTAGTGTCGTTACCTTTTGAAAAAGTCACATCAGACATCATATTTGTTTAATCATGTTTAGAATTGAAATAAAGCCGTTTATGAGTAGAAAATGTAATTAATACAGTGGCATAGCAAGGTAAAGTCATTTCCTCCATAGATGACCAGCTTAGAAGATGGAAAGAATATTTCCAGGAAGTCCTAAACAGACCGACCCCTCTGAACCCACCCGTTTTGACCACAGGAGAAACACTGGACATAAATATGGAAGAGATATCCAAAGAAGAAATATGGACGGCCATCAATCAAATGAAGACAGGGAAAGCAGCAGGTGTAGACAACATACCACCGGAGGTCCTAAAAGAAGGAGGAGCTGAAATCATCAACCAACTCCACAATATCTTCAACAAAATTTGGTCAACTGAAACCCCTCCTGCAGAATGGAAAAGGGGCTTACTGATTAAAATTCCAAAGAATGGGGATCTGTCACAATGTGAGAAATGGCGAGGAATTACTCTACTATCAGTACCAAGCAAGGTCTTTAGCAGAACGATACTAAACAGAATAAAAGATGCCTGCGATGATCTCCTGAGAGAAGAACAAGCTGGGTTCAGAAAAGGAAGATCATGCATTGACCAAATAGCAACACTCCGGATAATTATAGAACAATCTATTGAATGGCAATCTCCACTCTATGCCACATTTGTGGACTTTGAAAAGGCCTTTGATAGCATAAATAGAGAAACTATATGGTCAATAATGAGGCACTATGGAATACCAAATAAAATAACTAACATCATCCGAAATCTGTACGAAAACTTCACCTGCCAAGTAGTACATAATGGTAGACTAACAGATGAATTCCATGTCACAACTGGAGTCAAACAAGGATGCCTCCTTTCACCACTTCTGTTTCTTCTTGTGTTAGACTGGGTCACAAAAGAAGCTTATGCAAGCTCAGGAAAAGGAATCCAGTGGAACCTAATGCAAAAACTAGAAGATTTGGAGTTTGCTGATGACTTGGCCATTCTGTCCCACAGACTCCAAGACATGCAAGACAAAGTCACAGCCTTGAGCGAGACTGGGAAAAGAGTAGGACTCAAGATAAACATTCAAAAAACAAAATTTTTGAAAATAAACTTCCTACAAGATGGAGTCATCCAAGTATAAAACCGCAACCTGGAGCAAGTTAACAACTTTGTATACCTTGGGAGTGTGGTCAGTGTAGCAGGGGGAACAGATGAGGACATCGAACGAAGAATAAATTTGGCGCGACAGGCTTTTGCCAATCTGAAACAGGTCTGGAGATCTACACACATCTCTGTCAAAACAAAAGTAAGGATCTTTAACACCAATGTTAAAACGGTCCTACTTTATGGATCCGAAACATGGCGGACGACAGAGACAGCAAAAAATAGACTCCAGACCTTTGTTAACAGATGCCTTAGAAATATTCTGAAAATAAAATGGTTCGATAAGGTCGAAAACTCCAAGCTGTGGGAGAGGTGTGGACAAAGAACAGTAGAACAACAAATCATGGAAAGAAAGTGGAGATGGATTGGACACACCCTCAGGAAAGATAACAGCAGGGCTAGGCAGGCCTTAGATTGGAACCCCCAGGGCAAGCGACAACGAGGAAGACCCAAGTGTACATGGAGACGGAGCATGTTGGACGAGGCTGGAAGGACTGGGAAGAGCTGGGAAGAACTGAAGCGACTGGCAAGGGACCGTGTAGAGTGGCGAGCTTTGACAGAGGCCCTATGTTCCACAAGGAACTCAAAGGACAAATGATGATGATGATAGCTAGAACTTTTGCCGCCCGTGGTGGTCTCCGATGTTTTAAAAAAAATTATTAATAAAAATCATGAAACAAAGTTTTAAGGTGGGTAAACATTTTTACTATATTGGATGCCATATTTAATTAAGCAGTAATAAAGGAGGCTGCATAAGATGATATATCTATAAATACATATTTTATATTTAAAAAATACAATATACCTTTTTAAAAGACCACAATAAAGTTACTGAGGTCACAGGTTTCCCCCGAATGAGACAAAACATATTCCAAATTTATATTTATACCTAAAGAACATTACATTACCAAATAATATGTTTTTATTTTGTATTTATAAATAAATGATTTTTTTATAAACAAACAAAGTGTATACATTAGTATTTAAACATATTTTATACATTCACCTTCCGAAGTTTCATAATAGAAAAATCGTGTATTATGTTATCAAAATCTAAATTATTTGTAATAACTTGTTCTATGGATAATATTGCAAAGATTTTGTAGTCTTAAATCACTCATTTGTGAACGAAGATAATTTTTTTATCAACATCAGTTTGGAGAAGCTCCTTTTACAACTAGCGACATTGATAGCAATTGTTCAACACACACAAAAATCTCAGCAAAATTACAATATTGGGTACAGAATTTTCCAATCGATACCATGAAATAAATTTTTATAGATCAAGGGGGCCTTTCCCCGTTTTTTTTCAACGTAATGTCTCTTCTTGTAGTGTGGGTACAGCTAGACCCCTCAGCCGACGCCGCGCGCCGAATACGCCGCAAAATTTTCGTCCGCCAAAAATCCGCCGGAAAATATGCGCGCGTCGCATTAGCCGCCGTATTTTGTCCGCCGTAAATCCGCCGAATAAAACAAACCCGTAAAAACAAAGTTTTTGACTATAAATCCCTTATATATGAGACATAACTAACAGTATTGATTATTTTCAAACGCTACAAACATTTACAGACTGAATCTGTCTTAACTCAACTTTGACGCGGTGGTCGAGAGGCAGCGCACTGGACTGTCGTACCGATGGTCACGGCTTCGAATCCGTGTGAAGGCAAGGGTTTGTTCCCGGGGCCTATAGCGTCCCTGAGTCACCCCGCTCCGAATGGGTACCTAACACTACATGTAGTTAGGCGGCTGGGTAATGCGTGGAACAAACAAAGCCGTGGCCTGTGAGCGCTGCATCACTTGCCAAACAGATCATCTGTCATGGTCTGTGGACGCAACTATCTTCTGCATAGAAGGAGCATCTGTATAGATAAGACAAGATTCATAACCCTAGGGGGGGGGCCGAGTTCAGCATGACACGTAAAATGTAAACAAAAGCACGCCGGTACTTCGATGGGTCGACGTCAAAGCGTCAACTCAAACTCTCACGTGGGAAAAAAACAATAACAAACAGTGAATTTGAATTACATACGTTATATAAAGATAAACTAAAATGCATTAATTTAATTACAGTACGTTCGATCGATCTGAAATTTTGATACGATGCATTGTTAGGTGAGACGGGTCCGTGTGCCAAATTTCAGCTCGATGGCTTCACGGAAAGTGGGTCATTTTTTACTTTTGTTTTTCCGCCCGCCCAAGACAGAGATGATGACAGACAGAAACGGCGGTGAAGTTAATATAAGGGATTTAATCAAAACAAACCCGTAAAAACAAAGTTTTTGACTATAAATCCCTTATATATGAGACATAACTAACAGTATTGATTATTTTCAAACGCTACAAACATTCACAGACTGAATCTGTCTTAACTCAACTTTGCTTCATAGCCCTTAGGGGAGGGGACCAAGTTCAGCATGACACGTAAAATGTAAACAAAAGCACGCCGGTACTTCGATGGATCGACGTCAAAGCGTCAACTCAAACTCTCACGTGGGAAAAAAAACAATAACAAACAGTGAATTTGAATTACTTACGTTATATAAGGATAAACTAAAAATGCATTAATTTAATTACGGTACGTTCGATCGATCTGAAATTTTGATACGATGCATCGTTAGGTGAGACGGTTCCGTGTGCCAAATTTCAGCTCGATGGCTTCACGGAAAGTGGTTCATTTTTTACTTTTGTTTTTCCGCCCGCCCAAGACAGACAGACAGAGAGAGATGGTGACAGAACGACAGAGAGAGACGGCCGCGAAGTTAATTTAAGGGATTTAAAAATGAACGAGCCGCCGTAACGTATTGTTTTTGTTTTCTTAAATTGCGTTCTGTTTTAAGATCAAATGCATTTTTAGAATAACCGTCGTCGAAAGTGTGACAAAAATAGTTATTTGTACAGTTGTTTTTTTGTTTCAACCTAAATAATCATTGATTCAGTTCTTGTAAGTTATATTTTTCTTACAATCTTAATTTATTAAATAATAATTAAAATACAAATAAATTAATTAATTAACTCAAGTTATCGTTAAGCTTTGTCGTAAGTAGGCGATTTATTATTACTTAATTATGGCTCAACGATCTTCTACTAGCAGACAGGTAAGCCTAAATTAATTGTTTCAATTAACTACCGTAGATACTAGTTTAGTTAATAACTGATTATTTTTAAAGGTGATCCTGAAGTTTTAGCACGTACATTTTTTTGCTGCGAATTTTAATTTTCTCGTGAGAACTTTCATTTTTAATTTATTAAATGCATTTATATATATATATATATATATATATATATATATATATATATATATATATATATATATATATATATATATATATATATATATATATATATATATATATATATATATATATATATATATAATTCTCTTCGTGGTCGGACCCTGCGAGGCAACAAGAAGCTGCACGTGCAACAGATACTAATTTTAGAAAGCAGCGCACCAAATTACTGCACCAATGCATCAAAAGGTGTGCAAATTAAATATGCGCTGTAAAAAAAATTATATGACGTCATTGTTTTCGCTGATATTTTATTTTTGGAAAAGGGAACCCCTATTATAAAATACTTTGTGTGCATTTCAGAAAGTTTAATATTTCGTATTGATTAAACAAGGACAAGTTTGTTGGGCTTTTGAAAAAGGCCGGCGCCTTAGGCGCCCTAAAAAAGTGCATTAAAGGGGTAAAAGAACTCTCCATGAGCAAGTCTGCGGCGTATGCTACGCCGCGGGGCGTCTAGTATGTTATATTTTAGTTATTATAGCGATAATTTGTAAGACTTTTAAATTTATAAGGCTTTTTCGGCCCTTGATGCTACATAATCGGAGTAGGATACATCACTTTTGTTTATCTAGCACCCTGCTAGCTAGATTTTTTTTACCTGGAACGACCCATGCTAAAATAAAATTAACGGACTGAAGATGTTTTTTTTTAAAGTTTCATTCGTCTATTTTAAGATTCTTAGAAGATCAATAAATATTTTAATGAAAATTTCATTTTTTAAATTTCATTTCTAGATGTTTGATTCTTTTTTGTTTGTTTGTAAGTGAGAAAATTTCATTTGGCCTCTTGCTGTGACAACCCAGCAAGTAGGGTGCTAGATAAACAAAGTGGATGTATCCTACTCTACTCTGATTATTTTGCGTCAAGG